>JAAGWI010140135.1:0-12327 GCA_012274505.1 Galium porrigens var. tenue
AAAAAAGTACCTTAAGTTTACTCCTATCACAAATAATTATCATGCACCCACGGTAATTCACATTCTCCTTTCGCAATTTTTAAAGTTTTTAAGATTGTGGGATTTACGTGCGCATATCTGGAGTTGCATGTAAACTAAAGCACGATATTGAAGAGTTTTGAGGTTGTAAAAAAGAGTAATAATTAAGACAGAATCTTTATTTACGATGTGTTTGGAGTGTACCCAATGTTTCTCTAAAACCTCTGATTATTATCACTTAATTGTTATTCAAATTTTCGCTGTATAAGCCAAATACGTGCAATGATTTTATTTAATGGGATTGCTAGAATTTTTGCTCAACCCTTTCTGTCGAAAATAAGTGCATGCACGTTGATTTCTTATAGAATTGTTTGGATCCCAAAATGATGTGCCGCCAAATTAAGTTCACAAATTATAAGCCAGCTTATAACTCTGTCTTAATAATTAATTTAAGAAAATCTTATCACACCATGTTTTGAGCTCACTCTATATAAATCTGGGTTTTCCTGTCAAATAATGCACCCAACAAGTTCTTGTAACTGAGGTTCAAAAGTAAAAAGGTTCACTTTCTACAACTTATTTTTTCTTATTTCCTTCAGTCCTGCCATTTATATTTTTTAACGTTTACTATTTATGCATAAATATTTTATATATGGATTCGATTTAACTTATCTAATGCTAAAGTTGTAATGTGTGGACGATGGATGTCGAAACTCTCTTTTGATGGCTTGATGAAGTCAAAAAATGGAACAAAAGTCTGAAAAGAGATCAAAATTCCATTTTTTACGAGTTTGTTAAAGTTTGATGATCCTCGAAAAAGAAAAGAAAAGGAATTAGATGGTTTAAAAGAAATCATGCATCCTAAATAAGTCATCAATTGATAGAAAAAAGTCAAATGAATTAAAAATTCGAATGCCGTGCGCGACAAGCTAGTGCACCCAGTTTCACGAAGTTGAAATTTTAAAATTTCACACTGCTCAGCTCCTTTAGGTTTACAATAATAGCAATCTTGAATTCAGTCATCACATCCTCTGTTATCGATCTCACCACACGTGCGTGTTGAGGCTTGAGAATATGTGGGATTTACGTGCACGTCCGTGCAGGTTAATAAAGGCATGCACAGGGTTGCATGTTTTCTCTCTCTACATATTTGGGGAAGCAAACACTCTCTTTAAAATCCCTATGGTAGAGAATGAGATGGAAAGCTGTTGGAGTGTAAAAAAGGTTCAAAATCCTTAAAATCAATGAGAATCTCTATGATAGGGAAACTGTTGGCATTATTCTTAGTGCAAGTGGTGTGTTTTGGAACAGAATTGAAACTATAGTGATGTCTTTGAGGTTTTTAAAGTTTGATGATTTATTTCGACACTTTAATAAACAGTATAAGTGTTTTACAAAATTCTCTCTAGAGATTTTAATGGTGAATGCAACCATGCATACTATGAAAACACAGCTGTAAATACCTAAATTCATGCAGAAATGCTTGCAATTGCAATAGGGATGAAATTATCTCCTGGCCTAGGTCTTGGAAATGTGACCATTGAGTTAGAGGCTAAATTTTCAATTGATGGAATAAATTCTAAAAGTGAAGTACAATAGCCTTATTATAATCTTGCAAGTAGGATTAAAAGAAGTCTTCAACCAGATTCCAAGACCTTTATGACCTGTGATCAAATGACAGGTTGGGGTTTCGACGGAAAAAAAAAGGATAGAAACAAAGCTTGGGGTTGGGAAGAAGGAGAAGAAGGTCGAGAACGGAGGAAATGGTAGAGAAGATATGGGAAAGTGAGGAATGAATTTTGAGTCATTGAGTGTACTTGCAGGTTGATATATGCCAAGAAATTGCGCGAATTTTTTGTTAGTGTCTTCCAAATCCAGTATATCATTTCAATTCATTTTGTCGATAACATTAATAATGAAAGCATTTTTTTTTACAGATTCGCGCAAATGAAACAATTTTCTTTTAAAAGTCGAATAGTTATTTTCAGCTTTGGTACTTCAGTAATTCTATTTAAATAAAACCTTGCTTAGATACTGTTCTAGGACCCCCAGATGGTGGGTCATAATTCACAAAGCAACCTCTTTTAGCATATTCAGCAGAGGCTTTTAACTAATACCATAAATATCATGTTAGCTGATGAGACTACCACTTCATCTAGGGATGAGTTGCAGTTAAAACGCGTGGGATTGCAGATGAGCTGGTTAGCTTTCATCATCAGACAAGAAAACAACAGCAGAAGCAGAATCTGATGTTGGTATGGCTCCATTCACATTTCCTAACACCCTGTTCGCGGATGGATCTGATGATGCATTTGCAGTTGAAGCACCATTAGCAACACTAGCCATAAGCATCTCCATCGCAGAAAAACTGAGATCGAGACGACTACGTGGTACTCCATTTGGCGTTTCAGAAAGATGGACACCTCCAACACCTTGATTCAGACTGCTGAGATGAAGCATAGATGGAGATTGGGATGGGGGATTCGGCCTGAGTGACATCTGTGAAGGTTGATGGGATGGCATGGGGGGAGGAGAAGAGAGAGATGGAGCAGTCATCAGTTGGGTGGGCATGAGAATGTTGGCCGGAAGGCGTGGAGCGGAGCTTGCAGGTGGTCTGTATGGTTGAAGGTGTGGAGCTGGGGATCGAAACTCTCCACCAACTCGAGAACTGCCCACAGAAGGAGTGATAGAACTGATTTGAGGAGGCCGAGCACTTGCAAAGGGTCCTGAAGACCGATGATGAGAACTTGTAATGCTCGGCAGGCTCATAGCAGGACGGCCTGTAGAAGAGAATGTGGAAGGCCGGTGATTCTGTACCGGTGAAAAGGCATTTTGCTGCACAGTTGTAGGATGGCTTGTTGAAGACAATGTGGCAGCAGAGGGATGTCTCATTCTGGCCTGTACTTGATGCATTTGCTGGATGAAACGAGGAGAAACTCCAGCAGCTAAACCTATCAAAGGGGAAGAAAGAGAAAATTAGTCAATTGTGTTACATAAGTATGCTAAACAAATTCGTGGATATTTGAGTAGGTGTGCTAATTTGTGATCCAACATGAACTTAGCAGGTGATAAGGTATGCTTTACTTTTTTTCTTAATTCGTTGGATTCGATACTTGAGGTATAGGGGTGCCTTGAAAATGGTACATAAATTTTTTACGGAATTTAGTTTGCAGACTGCAGAACAGACCCTCAAAAAATGATTGACATACAAACACAATGAAACCTACAAAGGCACATTGTTCTGATAGGCTTCCTCATCCCATAAGGAACTTCTATGCATCTAACCCATTCTATAAAAATATTTAAATGATTTTGGACGGATTACAAATATGAACAATAAGCTCTGAACATGGTTCCTGTTCTATTAGTTGGTTCAGTATATATGAAACTAAACAACGTAGAGTAAATCTGATTAATTATACATGCTTTTGTCATCTATTGTAGTTCCAAGTGTCACAATGAAACTCAGTCAATCATATTGCCTATGAATGAAAGAGTAGAAGTTCAGATTTCTTAATTTTGTCTATTGCAGCACTTCAAAAGAGCATGGAAATGTGGGAGACGCAAAAGACAACAAGCACTAAATCAATGTATATAATTTATGCTTATAAAACTTAACAATTTCTTTAAATGGGGAAATCCCAAAAAGGGAATTGCGCTAGAAATTGATGCAAACTCAATTTGACTAACGAGTATCATAACATGTCACTTCACCAGAACACATAAGGGGACAAAATGGCTTACAATGATACAAAAGCAAGAAGTTGAGAACACTATATTATACAATTTTCACAAATTTAAATCAATAAAGTTAACAATGTTCTAGCAGTGTAATCACTGATTACAAGGAAAAGCATCTCAAATCCCCAGTTTCAGAGGCTGCTTAATCGAAAGGCAAAAATCCCCAGATACTTAAATGCCACTATAATTCAGACACCAAATTCAAATTGACAAGCAAAATATCATAGACTCAGTCAGCCGGCTTTAAATAAAACCAAAATAAATATTCATTAAGGCATGCCAAAGGGAAGAAGCTAATTACCTTGATTCATTGTAGAATTTCCAGGAGTCCTACCATCCGAGCATTTATATTGCAAAGCTTCAGATAAAGTCTTGTGCATGGAAGCCACTTTGTGATTTGAATCTACTTGCGTCATTTCCTGCTTAAATACAGACTCAGCTTCTTTTAGTTTTTCCTCATACTTTATCCGGATTTCCTCTAGTTCCCTCTCACATTCGGACTTCAGAAATGATTTCTGTATCAAATGAAAAAGGTTATGGAAAACCAAATTTTTTACCAGACAGCCCTTGACAAATAAGCACACTCACACTTACTCTGCCATCGAAGAGTTTAACAATGTGTTCCCTGTCTTTACGTAAATAATCCAATTCGGATTGGAGTGATTGGGCATGTGAGGCCAAAGTTGAAATCCTAGAGCCGATATGCTGCATTGGATTCACATGAAGCTGGGTAAGTCCTTCAGCAACGGCTAAGTTAGGCCTTTCAGCCTGTAGAATTGGAGCTAAAACATTTTGAGATGCTGCAGGCAGCTCAACGCTGGGTCCATCATTAGCTCCACTTACTGTCTCCAAATCAAAGTGATTATCACAATGAGTAGGATCAACGATTTCCCTTGAGGGAGGCTGCACCATGGTTTCTTGATGTGAATGCTCCACAGACTCCTGAACTACTTGGGAAGTCGCAGAGGGTGAAGCAATGCTCCCATCAACTTGATTACCACAAAGATTACCAGCATTCTCTTCAACTGAAGCCATCACCATAGTGCCCTCATTCTGAGAAATAACTTCATGTGGAAGCTCCATAGAGCCCTCAGTCACTTGAACAGATGCTGTAGAAGCAGGTAAAGAGTTGTTCCTTTCAGTATGCACATGGTTGACAGCATCAACAGAAAGTTTACTGCAGTCAGAAGCTAGTGTCCCGGTCTTTTCATGTACCTAGCAAAGCACCAGAAATGTGAGCTTGTTTTTGCGCAATTCAATTTCATAAAGGACAAATCAATAATTTGAAAAGACAAACAACTACATACATTATTTTGTAACAATTCTGAAGAAGGTATTATTGGTATAGAGATTCTATCTTCTGTCGATGCCTGTGGGGATGGAATATTGTGTTCACCTGTAGCTTCAGAGCCCATCAGATTATCTCCTGTTTCAGCTTCTGAGAAACAGGCATTACCAGACTCAGATCCACTTGGACCACGAACACTCGAAAGTTCATTATTTTGGTCACCCCCCACTGCATCTCCTGTTTCTACTTCAAGAGAATTTATCATTTCTGAAGTGCGGGCATCACCAACTTTGGATCCACCTGTACCAGCTGAAGGGCCGTTATTTTGGCTACTTGATTCTTTGGACTGCTCTACCCCTTTAACATGTTCTACTCTTGCATGCTCAATCTCCAACGCCTTATCAGGAGGGGTCTGAGGGGATACTTGACTTGCTACTTCCGGATGGACAACTGTAACAGATTCAGAGCCTACTAGCTCAACCCCCGACACCTCATCTTCCGGAGTACATAGAGATGATTCAGAACCACCAGCACAATCAGCTGGGATCTGGTGAGATATTTGATTTGTTGCTTCAGGCCGCTCCATGACAGTAAGAGGTTCTGCACCTCCTGGCTCAATCTCCAACAACTCAACCCGAACAAAATTGACTGGAACGCACGAAGAATTGTCAGAAGCACCACTACCACCTGCCTCTAGAGCAACAATTGTTTGGCTCTGGGGAGATCTTTGACTTGTTTTTTCAGGCTGCTCAATGACTGTAGCAGGTTCTGCACAAGCTCTCTCAATCCTCAACAGTTCATCAGGATCATGATTAACGGGAGTACATGAAGTTGTTTTCGAGCTAGCAGCACTATCCACAGCATTATCTGCTATGGTCACTGATACGCCAGCTCTCTGGGGAGATTTTTGACTTGTTTTTCCAGGCTGCTCAATGACTGTAGAAGGTTCTGCACCAGCTATCTCAATCCTCAACAGTTCATCAGGATCATGATTAACTGGAGCACCCAAAGAAGCTTTCGAACGAGCAGCACTATCCAAAGCATTATCTGCTATGGTCACTGATACGCCAGAACTTATCAGATTTCGAGTCCCATTGTCCTGTACTGCATTATTAGGATTTTGTTTTTCTGTATTATGGCTAGCCCTAGGTACTTCTCTTTCAGCATTGGACCTAGCAATGCGGGACATCTCTTTAGTCCTCCACTCATCAACCATTTTCTTCTTTTCAGCTGAGTGCTTTGTTTGAAGCTCTTGAAAGTGCACTTCAATTAAGTTCGCATGCTCTTGAATTTTCTTTTTCAATTCATTGTCTAACTGCATCAGCATACTTCTTGCTGTCCCATTTTCAGGATATGTTTTGCGAATAAAAGCTGATTCGATCTGAATGTCCCTCTCCAATCGTGATTTCTCTTGCTCCTTCCTCTTGTGAAAATCCAATATCTCCTTTTCATGTTGTTTTTGCAGCTTTTTCATCTTTTTATCCAGACAACTCCCATTCAACTCATCAACAGTTAGTTCCTCTGACAGTTCTAGCCTACATGACGCTTCTTCATCCTCAACTTTCAAATTTTGAACGTCCAAAGCTGCTGCCAGTGGATGTCCTTCATATAGTGTTTGCTTTCTTATACCCTGCGGCACAGATACGTTTGGTGAAGGAAGCGAGACACTATTTATTCTTTGAAGCTGCTGAAATGTCTTCTTCAAAGCACGTAACCTTTCATAGACAGAGTATGCCTCTTCATCTGTGCACTGAAAATCCAAAGCATTCTTTGCCATCGTAAGAGTTTCCCGTTTATTCATATTCTTTTTCATTATTTTGGCTGCAGCCCAACACTGAAAAATGAAAAGCCACAGATAATCAAGCATCTTCCATTGTGCTCTAGAAAGAAAAGAAAAAATTCATCTGCGTATACATCCCTACTAACATATCAAAAGAGGAGGTGTATTATGTTATTTGCTAATATATAATCACACTTTTAATCACTAGCATAGTTTATAATAATATCAACCTCTAAACTTTCCACAAATTATACTTCCTCCCTTCCAAAAACATTGTCCTGTTTCAAGATATATAACTGTTATCACAGTCCATAGAAGAAATTAACCTTAATACCTCATTGCGATTCTTAAAATGCTCTTTAAGTAAAGATATGTCATTTAAATTAAATAAGAAGTAAATGGAACAAATAAGTTAAGGGATATAGGTGATAAATATGATGTTTTAGAAAGAGAGTTGTGCTCTCATTCACTAGACTGAAGTCAAAAGTAGTTCGATTGACAAATATGACTCTTCAAATGGAAAATGGGGCCCAAAAATTTCTGGGAGTAAAACATTTAATGTAGTACAGGACAATGGGACTTGAAATCTGATAATAATGTAGTATTTATCCCTTTCCCGCGGGGATATGTCAGAAAAATTTATCCCTTTCCCATTGGGATATGTCAGTTATTTTCTACAAGAATTTATCCCTTTCCCACTGCAACATGTCAGAAAAATTGAGAAAAGAGCAAACCCAATAGGCTTGGCTATTTGTCTTGTACTAGAATGTCATAACACCACAGACATCAGCAAATTTGTCTGTCTACAGCATAATATGAAGACACAGACAACAACTGCTCAACGGAGCATTAAAAGCTCCACTACCAGTAAGGTAGAAACCTTTAAGTTCCAAAAATTTTTACCATTTCATTTAGTTCAGTTCCTATCCAGTCATCGGAGTAGCTAGAAACTCATCACATTATATATCGATTGCAAAAGACAATTAAAAAACACAAACCAGAGATATTTGAAAAGCGTGAAGGATTGACACTGGCTCCTTGTTGACTTGATGATTCTTTATTACATACTCCATAAAGGCTCCTACCATTTGTTTGATATCCACCTGCATTTTACCATATCACATGCGATAAATAAATACATCCAAAGCCTAAACTAGTAAAATGAAACATCCATTTCATTTTCAACTCAAAGGTCTGAAATTCTTGACCACTCCCCCCTCCCCCAAAAAAATAAACCCTAAAACACAAACAAGGCAATAGGGATGATTAGAAGCCTTACTGAAAGCTGCAGGACTAGACAAAGCTTTTCCATTTCATTTTTCAGGAACTCGTGCAGACTTGTCTGTTCATTTTCAGATGTCGACGGATCAGAGTCTGCAAACACAGAAAACTCAGTACGCAGAAGAGAAACTAGCAAGGTAATACAGAAAGAATTGGAATTATCATTTTTGGCTAGTTCATGTTGAGAATCTTCCAGAAATATTAACCTGCTATTGGATTTGCATCTTGACCCCTACTTTCCACTTCAGGATGAAAATTGGAACCAGTGTCTCTAGTATCAACTACTTTCTGGTGCTTCGTAGCAGTTTCACTATTCTCATCATAGGTACCTCTCTTCCTGCTTCTTGAAGTTGGTCCCCAAAATTTCCAAGGCTTCTGTCCCTCCAATAGTTTTTTCCAAAACAATTGACGTTCTACTCCATCTATCTGCTCAACATCTTTCTCACCCAGTAACAGCTTATCCATATGGTAAACACCTTCATTGAAGAATGCTCTAGAGACAATGGAGTCATGCTCACAATTGTCTTCACGCTCATTGCAAATTTTGTCCATGAAGGTCTTAACAATATCATCAAGCAAGGATTGTTGACCAGATAAACAATCCAGTGATAAACTTGTGCTCTGTTCAGCATGAAACTTGTCTAATCTATTAAATAATACTGAGGCGCCCCACATCAGCAGGCTGTCACTCATAGTGCGATTTGTGCTCTGCAAGATATTCACACTCTTATGATGTTTCGCCAATATGAGTAATCTTTCCTCGAGGGTATGACAAGAATAGAGTCTGAATACTTTGATCTGCTTATGTTGTGCAATTGACATCCGCTGTAGATCCTTTAGTTCATTTGCAGGGAGGCTAAGCTCAGTGTTAAAAATGATAACAAAGTCCACTAGAAGCAACTTCACGCTTGAAGAACAAGCTCGATGTTCCAATAAAAGTACAAATTGTTCACCTCCCTTGTCATTGAACTTAATTAAAGTTTCTTGTCTTTTTGATGGAATCAAACTGGACTCAAGTCTTCCATAAGAATTTTCTCCAAATTTCTGTCTCATATAATCATCCAGTACATCCCCTATTCCTCCTGAACCAGCAAACGACTGCAATGGGGGAAAAAAGAAAGAAATTACATCGCAATTCGCAGAGCATAGAAAATTGCAACGTACATCTGAAAATGCCACTGGAGAGCCTCTAATGAGAGGAAGAGGTAAATCAGTCTACAAGAGCAAAATCATGATAGTCGGGCATATTTATAACCACCAAAACATATGTTGAGCAACATTGATGATATACTCTACAGAAGTCACAGGCTCATATAAAATAACTACAGTAAGTCATCTTTCAAGGAAATATCCTTCACTAAACTCAAGAGAAATGGATGATAAGGACCCAAGATAATTGCATGGCAATCTGGTTTCCTACATACACTTTGCTTTTAAATAGAACAGGAGACCCAGAATTCCATATTGCCACAGGTTTTATATAAGGGAGCATTATAGAAAGGAAACCTAGAGTTTGACACAAAGATATTATTTAGAACCAAAGAAAAACTGGAGCTGTTGTTACAAATAGACATTTTCAGGGGGTGAGGGGAGAGATCCAGTCGCCAATAGGTCTCTGTTTTCATGCAAAATTACTTCTCTCCTCCCCAACACCCTTTCGACAACCATATGAAAGCAAAGGAGACAATTACTTTGGGGATGGGGGAGTACAATCATTTATCTCAAGAGAAGAAAAGAAAGAAACAAAAAGGAAGTTCTGAGAAAAGTACAGTTTCTTAGAAAAATATGAACTACAGTACAAATGAAGATGAATTCATGTCCATACCTGGTAAAGAATGAGCACTTTAAGTTTTGGTCTTCTACACTTGGAAAGAATCATATCAAGAAGTTGCAATTTTCCACTAGCCTTGATATCAACATTCAAAGAATCATGTGGTGTGAAGTCCTTCATGATTGAAAGATGAAGAGATCGGTCCACAAGATTGGGATGGTCGCAACACTGTCAACAAATGGGCAAACATTCTCGTCATTTCTATGCATATTGGTAAAGGATAATTAAAACAAGAGTGAACATAAGATGCCGGAAAAGGTGGGAAGATATGTCATTTAAAGCAGCAAAAGAGAGGCACATGCCTTTTGAACTGTCACAAGGATATTTGGCAGGACACCAACATAATCCTTCTTCAAAGGAGAGCAAAGTGTAATCTCATTTGCAAGAAGTGTAGCACAGTAATACTCCAACTGCACATTCGACACTGGTACAGGAACCCAATACTCCACAAACTTAGAAGAGTCAGATTTAAGGCCACATGCAACAGAAATCTCCTTCATGTTAACAAGATTACTATTTAAACAGTCAGCGCCATAGCCATTAGTTTTATCATTTTCATGCTCACTTGCAGCTGAAGTTGAAGCAACAGCTTCTACAACCAGAGTGGATGATTCCTTATTGGCCACAATTCTAGAGGAATCAACCTCCAACTGTGCAACTTGCTGACCACTTTCCAAGTAAATATCACCTTTCTGCAAAGAGTGATCATTTGTAGACTCGCTGACATCATCAACAGTCTCTGTGTTGGTGCAACCAATTAGAGAGCCATCTACATCAGCTCTGACAGGAAAACCAGGAGGTTTTTCTGAGAAACTCTGATCATGATATGCAAATTCTGGTTCCACATCTATTCTTGATACTTCCTCATTCGATTCTTTTGAACTAGATGCAAGGGAAGCCTCCAGCGGTGTTTCTATCCCTTCAAGCCCACATTGAAGGTTCCCATTCTCATGATGCTCCAGTGGACGAGTAGTAATACTCACTGTGTTATCAAGACTGTCAACTTGATTGTGTTCAAATTTACTTTCACCACCTATATGGAAGCAAGAAATAGACATTAATCAAAACATACCTAGAACTCCTAGAAATAGATGATGCTGACAGAAAACATTTCTAAGTTTATAGCAATGAAACATTGTAAACTTACAACATGAACATTTTACGAAGTTGATAGCAATTTTTTTTCAAGGTAATAAAATAGGTGTTGATAAATGACAAGTATATGGAGACATATTTTTTGGGGAGAAAGTTAGGAACGTGTCAAAGCAATCATTTTTTTAAAGAATAATTTACTGAAGGAAGTTTGCCTACCTTTTAATTTCTTCTGTTTCTTAAACAACGCCTTATAGCTGCGAGCATTTAATCCCTTCCTTTTCATACTGTCATCAGTATTACCGAGGCTAACTTCTGCAGACTCCACAATCAATTGCTGCACACTCTTGTCTCTTAGTCCCTTCTTTTTCTGGAAGTCAGTCAGGGAGGATGCTTTCTCAGCAGATGAGCCTTGAGTTTGGAACCTACCCGACCTCCTTACAGGACTAGGGGTACTCTGTGGCTGCGGCTCTACTCTCATAGATTTCCTGGTAACTGGGGAGACATTGGGAGGTGTCTGCTTCCCAAGACGCCCAGACCTCCTAGTACTCTCAACCTTTTTATCCCCAGAATCATCATTTTTTGAACTTTTACCCGAACTTAGGCGCATTGTTCCCCTCTCCTACAAGAGCATGCAACCAATCCCTTTGAAGAACCCTATCATCTGCACATACACATAAAATTGACATAAGAAACATATAACACTTCCCACACTTTCACAGTATTTCCTCAAAAGCCAGTAACAAACAGAATCTTAAACTTAGTCTGCGGACAATATCTTTACAAATTACTACTAAAATGAAGCTCTTCTAAGTTCTGGTAATCCCAAGACATTAAACCCATTAGGCCAAACGTTAAAATCGTTGAATAGTGATCTCAGAGCTCAAAAACACTGAAAGAAGCTTAATTTTCAAGAAATCAGACAGAAAACCCAGCTTCACCAAAAAACCTCAAACGTTGGGAATTAAAACAATGTGGTCATAGAATTAGAGACCGAAACCTGATGAACCTGGGTGTTAGGTTGGACAAGAGCATTGGAGGAATTCGCCGGGATGTTCTTGAAGAATCGGAGTTGGAGAATCGGGTGTTGAGATTTGCTGCTTTCTAGGTTTTGTTTGCTCTTAATTGGGACTGGTTGGAAAATATGACGATCTTTATTTCTGCTGGGAATCAGACTGTTGTACTCCGAAACCACGTCGTTTAATATTTTCTGTTTTTAAGTGGGTGTATTTTACTATATTTGATGTATTTGCCCTGTACTTTCAGCTAAAATAAGTTAGTAAATTTTCACAAAAT
>JAAGWI010140262.1:0-11127 GCA_012274505.1 Galium porrigens var. tenue
ATAAGAACATCATCATATTATCAAGTAACATCAACCTGCCTCTCCATAAGGCTGCCTCACAGGAGACTTTCTCATTTATGAAATGGATCCTTAATTTTTTAGGATGCATTATTTCAGTTATACTTATTCAATATATATACATATATATTATTTAATTATATTAATTTCTTATTCGGTTTCCAGGTTGAGTTTTAATACCCAAACCCGAACCAAAAGCCATAATTATGATTTATTTTTTTCAATTCGGATTCTCAAAACCATATATTGAATTTGGATTCGGGTTATTCAGATTCAGTTTATTAGGTTTCAGTGCAGTTTTTCAGTTCTTAGATTTTTTGTCCACCCCTAACATTACCACCACTGTCAACGTTGGGTCGTCTATCACACACCACCACTATCATCTAATGCATTCATCTCTATCATCTTGCATATTGAACACATTAGGCACCATTGTTAGAGTAGGGCTCCAGTACCTAACACCAACACCTTCGCCACATGATGCTTCACCAACGTCATTCTAGCCCCACCATTGATTTCTAATCCCAAATCTCCTACCACCACCATCATCTCAGGCGGTGGTACCATTATCCTTGTCTGGCCACCACCATCTAGAACCATCAGAACCATCGATCATGCGAGATCTACCACCGTCATTGTATATTCCATGTGAAAATGTGTGAATTATTAATTCGATGTTATTCTCATAAATATTATAATCGATGGTGTTTTGAACATTTCATGTGCTTTCGGTGCTGACTGACAGGGACAATAAATAAAAATCTTATTAACACTTATGCAAAATTGTCGGACAAGGTTATTTCCCTCTAAATATTATTTATTTTAGCCAAATATTTGATCACAGTTAATGTCATCGAAATTAATGGAACACTTTGTGACCAATCAGGAAATTATTGGGTACTTTCTAAGAACTAGGACCTTAATCGGCACAGGCCAAGGAATTAGGAACATATAAGTTTTATATCTAAAAATTACTCCATGCATTTAATTCTCATAAAGTGAAACTAAAATATGATAGAGGGATAAACATTCCAAGAACTTCAAGATAGTGAGATTAAAATATGATACAGTTGAGATAACACACCAAGAACTCAAACTCCTACCAATTCTTAACCCTTGAAATTTCTAAAAGTTACACTTCAACCTTTTAATGGTATAAAGAGTTTAACATAAATCCTATAGGTTGAATTATTACTTACTCCTAAAATTCTATATTCAGCTAAAATAAATAGAGCTGATCTAAGGGCATCTGTAATGACAGTCTCACCATCAAAAATATCAATTGCCATGTATGATTGATGGTGATAATATTCAAAAATAATCTCTAATCCAAGACTTAATTTGGGGGTGGTCAATCTTATGTGTAATATGTTGTGGATTGAAAGTCTAAACTAGACCATCTATTTATTGATACTCACATTAAGGCCTACAATTTGACAATTTAGTAAATTTAGAATTTTTAGTTTACTTTTTACATTACAAATTTAACTTAAAATATAAATGTAACATTTGGATTCCGATTCTATTGTTTGTGTTGTTTGAATTCAGAAAAGAAATAATCAATCTAATTATATTATATTTAAATTAACATTTAAAACTATAATATTAAAATATATCTTTAAATTTTGATTTACATTAAATTTATAAATAATGTAAAATATTATATAATAATTAACTTGAATTCGGTATATATGTATTATTTATTATTTTTGTATTGTCATTTATATAAAAGTTAAATTTAATTTTACAAATTATAAAAATTAAATTTTATTTGAAGCCAATGAACGAAAGCATATAATTTAATGAGTTATCGTTAACTAATTTTAGTAGAAAATAATTTTTTAATGTCAAATTAATGATTGACGCTCTTGCATTTGAGCACGAACTTCAATATAATATCTACGTCATATTGACGCATAATAAAAATTTGACAAGTGCGCCCTAATTTTACTCTTTACCCAATTAGCATTGTAGATGCTCTAAATACCCATTGTAGATTTCAAAATAGACTAAAACTACACGTAGTTGATCATTATTGGACCATCATTTCATACAAAAGCACCACCGGATATGCTACCCATCACCTTGTTAGTTTTATTAAGATGTGTAATTTAGTTATTTTGATCAATCAATGTGATTGACTGTCATTTCCAATAAGTCTAGGGTTTAATTGGCCCTTAAAAAAATCAAGGGTTGAATTGGGACATTCAATAAAACTATGCATTCCATGTTGCATGTGATTGTGATAAATGTTTAGTTTTTACAACCTAAAAGAATAGTATTAGCATGAAAAAAAATTAATACTCATTTCGTCCTAGTTGAAGGTTCCTAGTTTGGCTTTTGAAGTCAACCGAATCAACTTTTAACTATTAATATCTTCCTTTATATGTAATTTTTTTTAAAAAAAGATTATTTAAAAATACATTGTTATGATGTCTCCAACAGCATAATATATGATATATTATCTCTCCTCTCCTAAATGAATTTACAGAAATTGACTTTTCAAAATGACCAAGACTTTGGACCATCAAAATCTTTATATAATAAAAATGATGAAAAACTGATATTACAAAAATAGATGTTACAACAAATCTAAAAATCTCTCGTGACTTGTGAAACAGTTGAGATAAAATGTGTAGTGAAAATTTGTGATTGCCTTGTAGTTTGTTAAATGCTGGGATCTGCAGTAAGATGTCGGATAACTCTGAGCTTCTCTCGTGGATCCTGGTAAGAATGTGAGCAGGAGGTCAGACGGGCCGGCACGTGCCTGAACCCGCTCCGACGCCCAAATTAGGGAGACTGAGTGATGGTGTTGGTGTAGAGAATAGTGAGAGAGAGAGGAGTTAGAGAACTTAGCTCTTTTTGTCGATTTCCCTCTGATATATTCCCTCTATGCTGACCGACATCCTTCTAGATGAATAGTTCCCGTAAGTGACCGTCCAAGTGGATGAATTGGGCCAGCGGGCCTGATAAGGCGCGGGTACTGTAGCTGGTCCAGTGGACGCCCAGGTTTATCAAGTCCCCTAGTCCAAGCAATGGCCTATCTGGCATTGCGTAGGACTGAATGTCTCGCTAGATGTTCGGACCTATCCGGCAGCTCAGCCAGGAAATCAACCATCACTTGGCCTTTTATAGCGCGTCTAGGAGCATACTCAATGGAATATTCGCTTAACTCGATGGCCCACTTGGTCATGCGACCAGAGGCTCCGAGCTTGGTCATGATTGTCTTTAGGGGTTCATTCATCAGTACCACAACCGGATGTGCTTGAAAGTAAGTGCGAAGCCTCTTCGCGGCGTGTACCAGAGCAAGGCGAGTTTCTCCTTACCCATGTACCTAGTCTCCGCTCCCGGCAGGGTGCAAGCAACTGGCATGGTATACTGGGCGCTGTGCCTTTCTAACTTCTCTTACTAGCGCTCCGCTAACTGCTTCCGTTCCCGCAACTACATAAAGGTATAACGTTTCTCCTAGCGTCGGAGGTTATAAAATCGGTAACTAGTGGAGATGCTCCAACAGTTCTGCGAACGCCTGCTCTTCACCCTCTCCCCACTGTACTGTTCCTCTTTTGCCAATACTACCCTTCAGGATATGCATGAAAGGTAGGGACTTCTCTACTACTCTTGACAAGAAATGGTTTAAAACGGCTAACCTTCCATTCAAAATTTGGATGTTTTTTACAGTCTTTTCGTGAGGTCATGTTTACAACCGCTTGGATTTTCTTAGGATTGGCTCTAAGAAAATCATTGGAAACCATGTGTCCCAAGAACCTTTCTTCACCAACTCCGAACTGGCATTTCTTGGGATTTAACTTCATACCATTTTCTCGAATCTAGACAATGTCTCCTCTACATCAAGGATCATGTCGGTGAACCGGTGACTTTTGATCACCATATCGTCTACATATATTTCCAAATTCCTTCCGACTTATCCCTTGAATATCTTGTCTACAACCCGCTGATAAGTTGCACCAGCGTTCTTCAGACCAAATGGCATCATCCTGTAGCGAATGCCCCCTTCTCCATTATGAATGCAGTCATCTCCATGTCAGACTCCAGCATGGGTATCTGGTGATACCCCTTGTATGCATCTAGAAAACATTTAATTGGGAAAGCGGCTAAGGAATCTACCTTTAGGTCGATTGCTGATAGGAGATAGCAGTCCTTATGACAGGCCTTGTTCAAGGCCTTATAGTTGATGCATATTCTCCAGCTCCCGTTGACCTTCTTGACTAACACTGGGTTGGTGAGCCACGTCGAGTACAGGACCTCTATCAGGATGTTGGCATTTATAAGATCAGAGACCTCTTTGTTTATCACTGCATTGCACTGTTCACATTGAGTCCTCCCACGCTGCTGCACCGGTTTGTGATATGGGTTCACCTTGATGGCGTGACACCCAATGTCAGGCGAGACCCCGGTCATGACACTAGGCTTCCAAGCAAACGCGGACACATGTCTAGACAGGACTGCGAGTAGTTCCTCCTGAACAAGTTTGGGGAGCGACTTTCCAATCTGTACTATGGCATTTTGTACGTTATGTAAATTGACTTCGATTACCTCTCCATATAGCTTGCTTGGATCTTCCTCTTCAGGAGTCAACACCATTTGGACCTCACGATGGGCCTGTGGATGGTCTATGACACGTTCACCGATATTCCACCCTTGCTCTTGCTGAGAGCAATCTTTTGGCATTCCTTCACCTTTTGCTCGTCACCTTTGACAGTCGTAACCCCGTGATTAGCAGGGAACTTCATGAGGAGGTGTAGGGTTGAGACTATCCCTTTCAGGAAGGCCAGGGCTGGTCGACCTATTATGACATTGTAAGGGTTGTTTGCCTTTACAATCACAAACTCCAGGTCGACTGTCTTATGGGTAAGATGTTTGCCAACTATGACCGGCAGCGTGATAGTGCCTTCCGGCCATATGGTTCTGTCAGCGAAGTCCGCTAGAGATGTGTCGGTGAGACACAACTTTGACTTAGTATTGTCATCGAGTTTTCAAAACAATGCCAGTACATAATATCTGTGGAGCTGCCCTTATCTACATACGCTATGTGGATCAACTTATCCATGATCTGAATGGTGATTACCACCGCATCGCTGCCCGCTGGTCTGGTCAGGACAAGGTTATCACTGTTGAATGTTATTGATTCTTCTAGGCCTAGCCGCTTGTCCACTAGTGTGGCCTCTGGTACTCATCTGCATCACTCCTGCCATTGCGACTCCATCGTGCCCCTCGCACCGCCACCAATTATTATGAAGATATTGGTGGTAGGGGGTACACTACGATCTGGCTCCGGGGAAGAGTTGTCAGCATCGTACCTCCTTATCTTCTCTCAGCGGGAGTTGGTCTGGTTATTTAATAAGACTACCTTATTTTCTTTACCTCGATCAGTTGGGTGGTCATGTCCGCATGACTCATACCCAAGGACTTAGCCGTGCCTCTTGACTTATTCGCGTAGGATACGTCATTATGGCCCATCGCATCCTTTTCAAATTGGGACAACTTCCCACTTTTCACACACACATCTATTGCCCGGTTAAGGTGCATGCTGTCATTGGTCACGTGCCCATGGTCGTTGTGATACTTGCAGAACAACTTCATGTTTCATTTGTACGAATGCTTCTTAATCCTCGGTGCTAGGTTGAGTATATTTATACTTGCAACCAGTGCAAAGATCTCCTTGGGGGTTTTCGTGAGAGGGGTAAACATCTTTCCCCCACCTTCTTTCTTACCGAGCCAGTTCTTGGTAGATTTACATCCCCCTTGGTTAGCCCCAGTAACTTTCTTGCCATTGGCGAGGTTAATCTTCTTGTCGATCCGCTTGTCGCTGATGTCTGCCATGTCAAACTGCTCCACCCTGACCATGAGTGCATGCACAGTGAAGACTTGGTTCAGGGTAAGGTCTTAGCTCAACAGCTTGTGGCAGAGCACTCAGATGAACGAGTCAATTAGGAAACGTGTCCCTCCTCGGTGGTTAACTTGGTTGGCCATGTCGTTGAACCGCTCCCGATAATCAGCCAACAACTCGACTGGACGCTGCATAATCTGTAGCAAGTCATTCTTGTTCTTCGTGAATTTCCACTTTTGCACGAACCTGGCCAGGAATTTGTCCTCCAACTCCCAGAAAAACTGGATGCTATCGTTGGGCAAGTTTGTAAACCATAACCATGCTGCCTTGGTGAGGTGGTGGAAAACACCTTACACCATATCGGCTCTGGTAGCCCGAACATTGACATGTTCATGTTGAAGGTGTGGAGGTGATCTTCTTGGACCGTGATCCCGTCGTAGAGGCCCAGATTCGAATGGGATATTCAGCTTGTTGTCTGCTGAAAAAGCCATTACGTCCTCTTTGAAGGGCAATCACGCATGTCTATCTCCGGATCTTCCTACTCGATCGACAGCCACTGCTTGTCTAGGACCCTTGAATTTATCATGGGCGAGTGTACATAGGTCGCAGGCCAGACTATCGGGGGGTCGTCACTCCTTCCTGACCCCTTGTGAGCTGACTGGGTTTCATCTCTGGGCCTAACACGGTTCTGTCATCTTCCCTGGTGAGAGGGGACGATCTCGTTATGGCTCCAGCTATCTACCGCCTGCTGTGCTTACCCATTTCCTCCCATTGTAGCCCTAACATCGTCGAAGAGCATTGTAGGGCCGATCCGATTGGCTAACGTGGTGCGTGTGACTCCAATGGAAAGGAAATTTCCTCCACCAGCAATCGCGACATTTATTCTTCCACCAGCCGCCACTGCTTCCCCACCGGCGGTGTGGGCTAGATCCCCCACTGCCGGTATAGGATGTGGCTGCTGGTCTTTGAGCTCTTTTAATTGACGCAGCACATCTGCTTGTGACACTATAAGTTGTTGTAGGACCGCAGATGTGTCAGCATGACCAGAGATTGGCTGAATCTATTGTGTGGGGTTCCTAGGGGTTGGATCCATTGACACAACCGGTCCGTTGCCTTGATCTGGGAGCGGGCTATCTGCATTTGCTTCCAAGGATGTGAGGGATCCTCCTCCGGGAACCGTCAAGATCTCTCTGATCCTGGACTGTGTGGGATCGGGAGTTCCTCCCGTTATTTGGAAAAAGCTGTGTGGGCTGTGATGATAACGATATCCCCACCGATGGTACCAATGTTAATGTTGGGATATGCAGTAAGATGCCAGATATCTCCGAGCTTCTCTCATGGATCCTGGTAAGACAGTGAACAGGAGTCAGACGGGGCGCGTGCCCGAACCCGCTCTAACACCCAAATTAAGGGGACTGAGTGATGGTGTTACTGTAGAGAATAGTGATAGAGAGAGGAGTCAGAGAACTTAGCTCTTTTTGGTCGGTTTCCTTCTGATATATTCCCTCTGTGATTACCAACATCCTTCTGAATGAACAGTTCCCACAAGTGACTGCCCAAGTGGATGAATTGGGCCAGCGGGCCTGATGAGGTGTGGGTACTGTAGCTGGTCCTGTGGAGGCCCGGGTTTATCAATGTTTCTCATGTGGTTCATGAAAGTAAAATTGTGGTAGTTTCGACATTGGTATGGTGACTTGTCGATAGTAAAATACGTTGGTGCTCTTAAGAGGACGTTACAATGTTATCCAATTGGATGAAGTGCAAAATTTAAGTATTCTTAAATGGATTCAAATGATCGTGAAATGGATGAAGTGCTACTAATTTATTACCTTACAACCATGCCGTTAACCCTTCCTCTGAGTCTTCTAATGATTTATTGGAGATTATGGTAAATCTTAATGGGCCATAAGATTAGGGAGCCTTCAAAGTTTCTCGTTGTGGCAGACGCTTTATGGTTCATCCCAGCCACTTGGGTGTTTTCTAAGAAGCCGCTCGACTTCAGTCTCCTTAGTTATTGGTGCGACCTTCGTGACTTTCCAAACCAGACTTTCAAAAAGTTTATAGAAATTGCATTCCATAGAGAGGTGGACATGCTAGTGGCCCTTTACAACGGACCATAGTCTATTGACGGCGACTCCTCTATTTCATAAGATAGGCCGGGGAATATCCCTGGCTAGCATCCAAAATTTTCAAAGAAACCTAAGATAAAATTTAAACTATCATTATAATTTCAAATATTGCTGCAAAGAACAACAACGCTAACAACGGTGAAAAAGTAGGCTTATCAAGATGAATGTCTCATCTATGCTAAGTTTGATCATCACCGAAGTGTAGAGGGGTTATTGGGAGTAACAAAAGACAATGAAGAGGGTGAGGATGGCATTTTGCAACTTGTCTTTGAGAAAGGTTCTTGCACTCTTGAGGAATTGGTTGATGACAAAAATTCTAACCTAAGTGAACGAACCGAGTATTTTTCCTATTGGCATCCCCTTTTTAAGTTAAAAGCTATTGTGATAGATATTATTGGGGGATTATCTGTTTTCACTCAAGTGGCTTGATTCATTGTGCTCTCGATGCTTACTCGGTGGTGGTGGTTTCTGAAGATGGTGAGTTGCATGCTAGGGTAAGGTTTGGAAAAGATTATTGAAATGCATCATCGGCCAGGAAAAAAGAGGAAGAAAAGAAGGACTTCGTAAAGCTAGGGATTCTTATTACTAGTTGTTGGAAACAGCAGACTAGTGTGGCCTTAAATTCTGCCATGGCTAGTTTCATTACGCATTTAAGAAATTATCATAAGCATCCACAGGGGAAGATCTCAGCACACCCGATATTTTGGGACACAGAGATGTGGTTGACCTTTGTGACCATTTGAAAGGATAGATTGGTAATTGATCATGGTTTAATAGTTAAGTTTCAGCTTAAAGCAACAAAGAAATTGGGAACCAATTCATGGAACGTCAAAATAGACGATGACGTACTAAAGATGCTTAAGGTGTATAATGCTCCAAATACTACTCTATTTAATATAAGATTTGGACTGGTCAAGGTAGCGCGCCACATGATCTCCCACAGATATGATTAAGGTCAAATCGCCCGCATTGAAAGTTTGAAAGGAGCATCTCTAGTGACAAATTATTGAGGTATATCGATCAACAATTTCCATGGTTCCTGTTTGTTCGATGTGATGGAAACCTGCGTGAATGAAGATTGTCTCCGCAAGTTTTATAGATGTTATTGAGGGTTCTTTCTTCAGGTGGAATGGATCCACTTTCTAGGTTGATGGGTGATGATTTGTAGTGGATTTAGCCATGTTGAAAGAACTATGAATTCATTTGCCAACATGGGAATCACTGGGTTATATTATATGTATGGAAAAGACTCTTAACTAATTGAGTTGGAACATCTATCTTCTATATTCATCTTAAACTGTATGAGTATAATTTATGGAAAAAAAATGACACATTATCTCTCCTCTACAAAATGAGTTTGTACAAATTGACTTTCAAATTGACCAAAATATTTGATTTGTACCATCAAAATCTTTATACAATAAAAATTATATTATGAAAATAGATGTTACAACAAATCTAAAAATCTCTCGTGACTTGTGAAACAGTTGGGATAAAGGGATTAGTGAAAAACGGTGGCTGCATGTCGTGTAGTTTTCCATGTGGTTCATGAAATTGAAATTGTGTAGTTTCGACTTTGGTGGGGGTGAATCGTCAATAGTGAAACACTTTGGTGCTCTTAGAGGACGCCACAATGCTATTTAATTGGATGAAGTGCAAAATTTCACTATGCTTAAATGGATTCAAATGATGGTGTTACTAATTTAGTACCTTACAACATGTCTACAACCATGCCTTTAACCCTTCCTCCGAGTCTTCTCATGATTCAATGAAGATTAAGGTAAATCCTAATGGGCCACAAGATTAGTGTCCATTCAGAGTTTCTCGTTGTGGCGGACGCTCTATGGTTCATCCCAACCACTTGGGTTTTTTCGAAGAAGCCACCTGTTTCACTTTTCTTGGTTATTGGTGCGACCTTCTTGACTTTCCAAACTAGACTTTCAATAACTATTTCCATCATCATTAGGGACAGAACCTCACACACATAATGCACCAGTTTAAAAAGTTTGTGGAAATAAAGTCTACATAGATTATTTTTATGAAAAATAATAAATTACACGACTGAACTTGACTCAAATCGAATTGAAACCATACTTAAGGGTCACAAATAAATGTTTTAAGAGTTCTTACCATTGAAGTTAATACCAGCCAACATGGGAAACATATGTAAACACCAAAACTACCTAGGTTAAATATTTGGAAAAAGGTAAAAATGTCAAATCAACTACTAAAAGGCACGGAAATGCTTCACCTAACTTTATCATCGGCGACAAAAATTTTGATAGATTTTTCAATAAAAATAATTAGTGTGTAACGAAAATAACACTGATTTGAAAAACCAATCATGTAATTCAAATAACATTCGTGTGGGTTCACTCTACCCCTACCACTGTTTGCTAGCTATCGTACTACCATGCCACTATCTCCTCAGTAGCAAAAGTACTACACTTATATAGCACCATCATTGAATTTTCCCTATAGTCACAGTGTTCGGCCATGATCATCACCAACAGTTACCCACCCACGGTTACCCACCCACAACTACCACATCCACAACATCACGATCGCTCATTCCATGTCTTCATCGCTGACGTATCTCACACCAACACCAAATCAACCAAAGCCATGAGACCATAGTTAAGGGTGGGCGTCGGATCAGGTTGTTCGGTTCAGGTTGACCCGTGAAAATCCCAACCCAACCCCGACTCACCCGCGTTGACTAGAAACCCGAATCCAAAACTAAACAACCCGAAAAACTGAAATTACAACTTTATTTTTTAGATTTTTTTAAAAAAATGTTATCAAATTTCAATCACAGCCCAAATATATAAAAATTTAAATCATCCATATAAGATTACAACGATTATGAAAATCAAGAATTCAACAAAACATGTGCAAATCAAATTCAATCTTGAAAATTTTACGTATGCATCATTAATTTTAAATTTACTCTTAGGATCTTGAAAAAATGAGGCTCTGGAAATCAGAGACGTCGGAGGATTTAGGAGTGAGGATTTAAAATTTTATTATTATAATGAACTTCAAGTTTCAATATGTATGGGTCATGGGTCGGGGATGGATCATGGGTCATGGGGTGTGGGCAAAAATGAGTCATGGGGTGAGGATGATTTA
>JAAGWI010140314.1:0-17461 GCA_012274505.1 Galium porrigens var. tenue
CCCTTTTTCCACGATACGCCGCGCGGCCCCTTTTCTTCCCGGCCGAGTTCATGCAGGAATCCTGCCAAACCGCCGGGAATGACTCGCCGGTAATGCGAACCCGCCCATGCAGGGACCGAGTATGACCGAAGTCGCCACTCTCGAAACCCCCGTCGCGGACCCGGCGCCCCTGCCCGACAAGGGGCTGGCGGTCGTCTCCATCGCCAAGTCCTACGACAAGCGCGTGGTGCTCACCGACGTATCGGTCTCCGTCGGCCGCGGCGAAGTGGTCGGACTGCTCGGCCCCAACGGCGCCGGCAAGACGACCTGCTTCTATTCGGTGATGGGGCTGGTGAAGCCCGACAGCGGCCGCATCATGCTCGACGGCGAGGACATCACGCGCCTGCCCATGTATCGCCGCGCGATCCTGGGCCTGGGCAATCTGCCGCAGGAGACGTCGATCTTCCGCGGCCTGACGGTAGAGGGCAACATCCTCGCCGTGCTCGAGCTGTCCGAGCCCGACAAGGAAGCGCGCAGGCGCCGGCTCGACGAACTGCTCGACGAATTCGGCCTCACGCGCCTGCGCGCCGCGCCGGCCATGGCGCTGTCGGGCGGCGAGCGCCGCCGCGCCGAGATCGCCCGCGCGCTGGCGGCGGATCCGACGATCATCCTGCTCGACGAGCCGTTCGCCGGCATCGACCCGATCTCGATCTCCGACATTCGCGACCTGATCATCCAGCTCAAGCAGCGCGGCATCGGCGTGCTCATCACCGACCACAATGTCCGCGAAACGCTCGACATCGTCGATCGCGGCTACATCATCTATGACGGCCGCGTGCTGTTCGCCGGCGTGCCCGCCGATCTCGTCAAGGACGAGAATGTCCGCCGCCTCTATCTGGGCGAGAGCTTCGAGCTCTGACTCATGCCGGCACCTGCCCTCCTTCCCGTTCGCGCTGAGCCTGTCGAAGGGCCGTTCTTCGTCCGCCGGGCAGAAGGAACGGTGCTTCGCCGGGCTCGGCACGAACGGATTTAGGGCCGGCGCCGATGTCCCTCGCGCCTCGCCTCGATCTGCGCCAGTCGCAATCGCTGGTGATGACGCCGCAGCTCCAGCAGGCGATCAAGCTGCTGGCGCTGTCCAATCTCGAGATCGAGACGTTCATTGCCGAGGAGCTGGAGAAGAACCCGCTGCTCGAGAGCGGCGGCACCGGCAATGACGAGGAGCGCGGCGGCGAAGCGGCCGAGGTGCCCGAGCCGGATTTCGACGCTGCGGAACGCGATGGCCCGGCGGATGCCAGCGAGCTGATCGCAGGCGGCGGCGAGGCCGCGGGCGAAGCCGCGCTCGACGTGGATTTCGCCGCGGAGACCTTCCACCACGACAGCGGCAGCGATACGATCGGCGCGGGCGGCGGGCTGGACGGCAGCCTTGGCCTCACCGGCACCGGCGGCGGCGCCACGCCCGAGGACGGGCCGGATTTCGACAATCTCGGCAGCGGCGATCTCAGCCTGGCCGATCACCTGACGGCGCAGGCCGGTGCCAGCGTGGACAGCCGCGAGCTGTTCATCGCCGCGCACCTCATCGACCAGATCGACGAGGCCGGCTATCTTACCGCGCCACTGCTCGATATCGCCAACCGGCTGAACGTGCCGCTCGTCCGCGTCGAAGCAGTGCTCGCGACGATCCAGACCTTCGATCCCACCGGCGTCGGCGCGCGCAACCTTGCCGAATGCCTCGCGCTGCAGGCGAAGGAAGCCGATCGCTACGATCCGTGCATGGCGCGGCTGATCGACAATCTCGATCTCGTGGCACGCGGCGACCTCGCCCGGCTCAAGCGCATCTGCGACGTCGATGACGAGGATCTGGCCGACATGATCCGCGAGCTGCGGGGCTACGACCCCAAGCCCGGCTGCCGCTATGGCGGGGAGCCGACGCTGGCAGTGACGCCGGACATCTTCGTCGCGCGGCGGGGCGCCGGCTGGGCAGTGGAGATCAATGCCGCCACCCTGCCCAGGCTGCTCGTCAACCGCGCCTATTATGCCGAAGTCTCGTCGGGCCCGCAGGACAAGGCGAGCAAGGCGTGGCTGTCCGACATGCTCGCCAGTGCGAACTGGCTGGTGAAGGCGCTCGACCAGCGCCAGCGCACGATCATCAAGGTCGCCAGCGAGATCGTGAAGCAGCAGGAAGCCTTTTTCCTGAAGGGCGTCGCGCATCTGAAGCCGATGACGCTGCGCCAGGTCGCCGAGGCGATCGAGATGCACGAATCGACGGTGAGCCGAGTCACTTCGAACAAATATCTAAGCTGCGCGCGCGGGCTGTTCGAACTCAAATATTTCTTCACCTCGGCGATCCAGTCGGCGGACGGCGGCGACGCGGTCTCGGCCGAAGCGGTGAAGAACGCGATCCGCACGCTGATCCAGGCCGAGGATCCCCGGAAGATCCTGTCGGACGACACGCTGGTCGAGCTGCTCAATGCCAAGGGCTTCGACATCGCCCGGCGCACCGTCGCCAAATATCGCGAGGCGATGGGGATCGGCAGCTCGGTGCAGCGCCGCCGGCAAAAGGCGCTGGAGGGCGTGGGTTGATCCGTTTCCTCGCCTTGCTGCTGGCCCTGCTCGCCCCGGCGATGGCGGATGCGCGGGACGGGCTCGTCGTGATGAGCTTCAACGTCCGCCTGCCTTCGCCTTCGGACGGCGCGAACCTCTGGGAGAATCGCCGCGATCTCTTCGTCGCGACGATCGCCGCCGCCGATCCCGACCTGATCGGCACGCAGGAGCTGTTCCAGCTCCAGGGCGACTATCTCGTGGGCAAGCTGCCGCAGTACAGCTGGTTCGGGATCGACCGGCGCGGCGGCCATGCCGACGAGCATATGGGTGTCTTCTATCGCCGCGACCGGTTGAAGCTGGTCGAGCATGGCGATTTCTGGCTGTCGGACACGCCCGAGAAGACGGGGAGCATCAGCTGGGGCAATCTCTATCCGCGCATGGTCACCTGGGGCCTGTTCGAGACGCGCGCGGGCAAGCGCTTCTATTTGCTCAACACCCATTTCCCCTATCGGGCGGAAGATGCCGCCGCGCGGGAGAAATGCGCCCGGCTGCTGCGCGCGCGGATCGCCGCGCTGCCACGCGGCGTGCCGGTGGTGCTCACCGGCGATTTCAACACCGGCCCCGATTCGGCGCCGCATGCCCTGCCGGGCGAGATGCTGTCCGATGCCCGGGACGCCACGGCGAAACCGCTGGGCCCCGAGGCGACCTTTCACGGCTTCAAGGGCGTGCCCGACCACCGGATCGACTGGATCCTGACGCGCGGCTTCGCGGCGCGCGGCTATCGGACGATCGATGCGCATCGCGGCGCGCTCTATCCCTCGGATCATTTCCCCGTGGTGGCGACGCTGGGCTGGCAGGGTACGAAACGCCCTTAGGATTTTGGTAGGCCGGGCCGCGCTATCGTCGATTCCATGTCTGCCGATTTCACCATCGACGTCGAACCGCTGCGCGATCTCGTCCGCATCCGGATGGGCGGCTTCTTCACGTCCGACGATATCGACGCCTTTCTCGCGGAGCGCACCAGGGCGCATGCCCGGCTCACCTGCGGGCCCAACCAGCATCTGACGCTCAATGACCTGCGCGAGATGAAGATACAGGCGCAGGACAGCGTCGAGATGTTCCGCGCGATGCTCGCCGATCCCGCCTATCGCTCGCGCCGGCTCGCCTTCGTGATCGGCCAGACGCTGGCGCGCACCCAGCTCCAGCGCGCGCTCGACCGGCGCACGGCGCGCTGCTTCGACGACCCCTGGGCCGCCGAGGCATGGCTGTTCGCCGGCACGGACCGCGCAGCCGCCTGAGCGCGGCCCTGCGACATTGGATCTCGCTCGCCTTCCGGCCGCTGCCTGGCAGTGTGGGCAATATGGGGTCCGTCACGCGTAAGCATGTTGCCCGAAGCGACAGGCGGCGCCCCCAGGATGCGCTACCCTTGCGACCTTGCGCAGCTGTGGGCCCGATTTCGGCCCGGCGCCATCGGCCGGTCAGCGCGCCGACCGGTTCGCGTCGGCGACCAGCTTGTCGAACTCGGCCTTGGTCAATGCGAGCAGCAGCCCCTTGTCGTTCCTGCCGAAAGCCTCGAGCGGCACTTCGACCTTGCCGTTCGCGCCGGCGACCACCGCGGCGGCCATGCGCACCGACTCGATCGTGCCGAGCACCGCGCCCTTCGCATCGCGCACCTCGCTGCCGGCCGTCACTTCGCCGGGCCTGGCCGGCACGGCGCGTGCCGCCTTGGGGCGGCCCGCCTTCTCGTGCGCTTCGCGCACGGCCTTGTCGAGGTTCGCCGCGCCGTCGTCGGGGCCCTTGAGTTCGGGCGCGTCCACCGCGCCGACCAGCACCGGATTGCCCGGCCCCTGCTGCGCATGCGCCGCGCCCGCGCCTAGCGTCAGTCCCGCGGCCAGCGCCACCAGCCTCGCTGCCTCCATGCCCGCCTCTCCCCCTGCGATCTCGTGCCCGAGATGGTATCGCTAACGGCAATGCCGGGCAATCAATCGTCCTCGTCCTCGACCCCTGCGAGATCGAGCGCACGCGCCTTGATCTGGTGCAGGCGGCACCAATGGACGAGCGCGTCCTCGCGGCCATGGGTAACCCACACCTCGCGCGGCTCCAGCTCGCGGATCGTGCGAGTCAGCTCGTCCCAATCGGCATGGTCGGAGAGGATCAGCGGCAGCTCGACATTGCGCTGCCGGGCACGCTGGCGAATGCGCATCCAGCCCGATGCCATCGCGGTGATCGGATCGGGCAGCCGCCGCGACCAGCGATCGTTGAGCGCCCCGGGCGGACACAGGATGATCCGCCCCTGCAATTCGGCCTTGAGCACCCCGGTGGCGGGGCGCAGCTCGCCCAGGTCGATGCCCTCCTCGACATAGAGGTCGCAGAGCCGCTGGAGCGCGCCGTGGAGGTAGACGGGATCGTCGAACCCCATCACCCGCAGCTCGGATATCACCCGCTGCGCCTTGCCCAGCGCATAGGCGCCGACCAGCACGCAGCGATCAGGATTGGCCCGCAGCGCGGCGAGCAGCTTGTCGAGTTCGTCATGCGTCTCGGGATGGCGAAACACGGGCAGGCCGAAGGTGGCTTCGGTGATGAACACGTCGCAGGGCACCGGCTCGAAGGGTTCGCAGGTGGGGTCCTCGCGGCGCTTATAGTCGCCCGAGACGACGATCCGCTCGCCGCGATGTTCGAGCACGATCTGGGCGGAGCCGAGGACATGGCCGGCGGGGACGAGGCGGATGTCGATGCCGTGCAGGGTGATGCGCTCGCCATAGTCCAGGGGGTTGCCGTTCTGGGGCCCGTAGCGCGCCTCCATGATCGCCAGCGTCTGCGGCGTCGCCCATACCGCGCCATGCCCGCCCCGGGCATGATCGGCATGGCCATGCGTCACCAGCGCGCGGCGGACCGGCACGACAGGGTCGATCCAGATATCGGCCGCGGGCAGATAGATGCCCATGGGCCGCGGATCGATCCAGTCGCCGAGCTTCGTCATCCTGCCTATATGAGCGGGATGCCCTCCGGTTCCCAGTTGCCCCCGATATTGTCGGACTGGTTCGCGCGCCGCGGCTGGGCGCCGCGCCGCCACCAGCTCGAGATGCTGGCGGCGGGCCGCGCCGGCGCGCATGCGCTGCTCGTCGCGCCGACGGGTGCGGGCAAGACGCTGGCCGGCTTCCTGCCCACGCTTGCCGACCTGATCGCGAACCCGGCCGACGGGTTGCACACGCTCTACATCTCGCCGCTCAAGGCACTGGCGGTGGACGTGCAGCGCAACCTGCTCACGCCGGTCGAGGAGATGGGCGCGCCGATCCGGATCGAGACGCGCACCGGCGACACGCCATGGGACCGCAAGGTCCGCCAGCGCGCCCGCCCGCCCCAGATCCTGCTCACCACGCCCGAATCGCTCAGCCTGCTGCTTTCCTACGAAGACAGCCTGACGATGTTCGCCGGGCTGAAGACAGTGGTGATCGACGAGGTCCATGCCTTCGCCACCGGCAAGCGCGGCGACCTGCTCGCGCTCGCCATGGCCCGGCTCCAGCGCCTCGCCCCGGGCCTGCGCCGCGTCGCGCTCTCGGCGACGGTGGCGGACCCGGACGGCTATCGCGCGTGGCTCGCCCCGCATGGCGATATCGACAGCGTCACGCTGGTCCAGGGCGAGAAGGGCGCCGAGCCGAACATCGCCATCCTGCTTCCCGAGGACAAGGTGCCCTGGGCCGGCCATTCGGGCGTCTATGCGATCCCGCAGGTGATGGCCGAGATCGAGACGCACGGGACGACGATCGTCTTCTGCAACACCCGCGGCCTGGCGGAGCTGGTCTTCCAGCAGCTCTGGAAGGTCAACGAGCTGAAGCTGCCGATCGGCGTGCATCACGGCAGCCTCAGCCTCGAGGCGCGGCGGCGGGCCGAACAGGCCATGGCCGACGGCAGGCTGCGCGCGCTGGTCGCCACCGCCAGCCTCGACCTCGGCGTCGACTGGGGCGATGTCGACTGCGTGATCCAGATGGGCGCGCCCAAGGGCTCGTCGCGGCTGCTCCAGCGCATCGGCCGCGCCAATCACCGCCTGGACGAACCCAGCGAGGCCGTGCTCGTTCCCGGCAACCGCTTCGAATATCTGGAGGCGCGCGCGGCGCTCGACGCCGTCGAGCAAGGCGCGCTCGATCCCGACATCTTCCGTCCCGGTGCGCTCGACGTGCTGGCGCAGCACGTGATGGCGTGCGCCTGCGCCGCGCCTTTCGCTCGCGACGAATTGCTGCACGAGATCCGCGCAGCATTGCCCTATTCGGCGCTTGCCGACGAGACGTTCGACCGGGTGCTGAGCTTCATCGCCGATGGCGGCTATGCCCTGCGCGCCTATGACAAGTTCAAGCGGCTGACGCTCGGCAGGGACGGCCTCTGGCGCGTCACGACGCCCGCCTTTGTTGCGCAGCATCGGCTCAACGCCGGCATCATCGTCGAAGCCCCTATGCTCGAGGTGCGCTTCCGCAACGGTCGCCGGCTCGGCCGGGTCGAGGAGAATTTCGCCGCCGCCCTCTCGCCCGGCGATACTTTCTGCTTCGCCGGACTGGCGCTGGAATTGGAGCGCGTCGAGACCACCGACCTGGTCGTCCGCGCCACCTCGAAGACCGCGCGCATCCCCTCGTACATGGGTGCCCGCCTCGCGATCACCGCCAACCTGGCCGACCGCGTCCGCCATTTCCTGCACGACCGCGGCCAGTGGCCGCGCTTTCCCGCCGACGTCCGCGAATGGCTGGAGGTGCAGGCGCGGCGCTCCGCGATCCCCGCGCCCGGCCAGCTGCTCGTCGAGACCTTCCCGCACGAAGGCCGCCACCACATGGTGATCTACAGCTTCGAGGGCTGGAACGCGCACCAGTCGCTTGGCATGCTGATCACCCGGCGGATGGAGGCGCTGGGCCTGAAGCCGCTGGGCTTCGTCGCCAACGACTATGCGCTCGCCGTCTATGGCCTGGAGAAGATCGAGGCCCCGCGCCCTCTCTTCTCGCCCGACATCCTCGAGCACGAGTTCGTCGAATGGGTGCAGGGCTCGGCGCTGCTCAAGCGCGCCTTCCGCGAAGTGGCGATCATCGGCGGGTTGGTCGAGCGCCAGCATCCGGGGAAGAAGAAGACCGGACGCCAGGTCACCTTCTCGACCGACCTGATCTACGACGTGCTGCGCAAATATGAGCCCGACCATCTGCTGCTGCGCGCCGCCTGGGCCGACGCGCGCGCCCGCATGACCGATATCGGCCGGCTGGGCCATCTCCTCGACACCGCGGCCGACACGATGCTGCACGTCGACCTGCCCCGCGTCTCGCCCCTGGCCGTGCCGGTGCTCATCATGATCGGCCGCGAGAACGTTGCCCAGGGCGTCACCGAGGACGCGCTGCTGATGGAGGCCGAGGACATCGCGGCGGAGGCGATGCGTCTCGACTAGAGTCGTTTTCGGTAGGGCGGTGCCGGCCCGCTCCCCCACCCGGCCACCCATCGAAAGTATATTCTATGGGTGGCCGGGTGGGAGGGCGGGCCGGTGCCGATTCAGCGAAGCTGGGAACGACGCCAGACACGATCCGGACAGATTGCTGCGCAGCATGCGAAGGTGTATCTTCATATCCATGAACAGGCTCGCCGCGCTTCTCCTGCTCCCGCTGGCCGCAACCGCCGGAGCGCATGACCGCCAGAATCCCCGCGAGGGTGCCCCGCCCCAGCCGCAGGATCCCGCCCTGACCATGCCCACGCCCGAGAATGTCGAGGCGACGTTGCTCGCGCTGGGCGAAATCGACAAGCGGCTCACCGTGCCCGTCGCGGTGGGCAATAACGGGCCCTACAACTTCATCATCGATACCGGGGCGGAGCGCACCGTGGTGTCGCGCGAGCTCGCCGGATCGCTCCGGCTGGGGCCTTCCGCGCCGGTGGTCGTCACGTCGATGAGCGGACGCGACCGTGTCGGCACCGTCGTGGTACCCGGCCTCTCGATCGAGTCGATCGGCGAGCAGCATACGATCATCGCCCCCGCGCTCGAGGCGCGCAACCTTGGCGCACTCGGCCTGCTCGGCATCGATACGCTGCGCAACCATCAGGTATCGATCGACTTCGAGAAGGGCATCATGGCGGTGCGCCCCAGCGTGAAGCGCAAGGCCTTCACCAAGCGCGACCCCAACGAGATCGTGGTCACCGCCAAGAACGTGTTCGGCCAGCTGATCGTAACCGATGCCTATTACGACAACACCCGGATCCAGGTGGTGCTCGACACCGGCAGCCAGGTGACGATGGGCAACAGCGCGCTGCGCAAGCGGGTCGGCCGGAGCGCACCCAAGGCGCAGCCGATCACCCTCACCAGCGTGATCGGCAACCACACCACCGCCGACTATACCGAAGTGCCCAACATCACGGTTGGCAAGGTGCGCTTCGGGGCGATGCCCGTGGCCTTTGCCGATGTGGCACCGTTCGAGCGGTTCGGCCTGACCCGCCGCCCGGCGCTGCTGCTCGGCATGGACGCGTTGCGCAGCTTCCGCCGCGTCGACATCGACTTCCCCAACCGCCAGGTCCGCTTCCTGATGCCGGTGGACCGCAGCCCCAAGGAACGTGCCACCGGCTCGATGATTCCCGGCGTGAGCGGCAGCTCGCCCCTCAATCGCTATTGACCCCGCGCGGCCGACGCCGGCCCATTGACTTTGCCGATGCGGGCGGGTTGGTCCCGGCGCATGACCAGCCTCTCGCGCGCCGCGCTCGCCTCGCTTCCCGCCGCCGTCGCCCGGCCGGGGCACGACCCCGCCTCGATCCGGACCGGCGTGGTCCATTTCGGCCCCGGCGCCTTTCACCGCGCGCACCAGGCGGCATATTTCGACCAGGTGCTGGACGGGGATCCGCGCTGGGGCATCGCGGCGGTCTCGCTGCGCAGCGCGGGCACCGTCGACGCGCTGAAGGCGCAGGACGGGCTCTATACGCTGGCCGTGATCGACCGCGAACCGGCCAGCCGCATCATCGCCGCGCATTCGGATGCGATCGGCCCGGGTGAGGGCGCGCAGCTGCGCACCCTGCTCGCCGACCCCGCGGTCAAGCTCGCCACCAGCACCGTGACGGAGAAGGGCTATTGCCTGGCCCCGGACGGCAGCCTCGACTTCGCCCATCCCGACATCGTCCATGATCGCGCCCGCCCCGCCGAGCCGGCCAGCGTGATCGGCTGGATCGTCTCCGGCCTCGCCGATCGTCGCGCGGCGGGCGCGCCACCCTTTGCGATGCTCTGCTGCGACAACATGACCGGCAACGGCGCTAAGCTGCGCGCGGCCTGCATCGCGCTTGCCCGCGAATGGGATGCCGGGCTGGCCGACTGGATCGCAGGCGAAGCCGCCTTCCCCGATTCGATGGTCGATTCGATCACCCCGGCGAGCGATCCCGCCTTTCTCGCCAGGGTCTCGGCGGAGCTCGGCGTCGACGATCGGGCGGCGGTCCAGCGCGAGCGCTTCGCCCAATGGGTGCTGCAACGCTTCGACCTGACCGACGGGCCGGACCTCGCCGCCGCGGGCGTGACGCTGACCAGCGACGTCCAGGGCTATGAACAGGCGAAGCTGCGCATCCTCAACGGCGCACATTCGAGCCTGGCCTATATCGGCCTGGCGCTCGGGCACGAGACGGTGTTCGAAGCAGTACGCGACCCGGCGCTGGGCGGCTTTGCGAGCCGGCTGATGCACGAGGATATCGCGGGCGCGCTCAAGCCGGTCGAGGGGCTCGATCTCCAGGGCTATGCCGATGCGGTATTGGAGCGCTTCCGCAACCCAGCGATCCGCCATCTGCTCAGCCAGATCGCCTGGGACGGCTCGCAGAAGCTGCCCTATCGCCTGCTCGACACGATCCGCGACCGGCTGGCGGCCGGGCATGACGTGGCGCGGCTGGCGGTGCCGGTGGCGGCTTGGATCGCCTTCCTGCGCCGCAAGGCTCAGGCGGGCGAGGCGATCACCGATCCGCTGGCCGAGACGCTTGCCGGCGCCGCTTCCGGCGGCGATCCCGCTGCCGCGGTGCTGGCGCTGCGCCAGGTGTTCCCGGCGCAGCTTGCCGAGGATGCACGGTTCCGCGATGCCGTGACGGCAGCAGTGCCGGCGTTCCTCGAGGGGCGGGCGACCGAGCTGCTCGCGCGCTGATTCCACAGCGACGCGGCCGGGCAACTCGGCAAACGCCGTTCCGGCGGGCGCAACGTCACGAGAATCGCGACGCTTTTTTGAGGCGCGTGGCTCCTCGAATCGCGCAACATGCCTGCGCGAAATCCTGCATTGCAAGCTGGCCGGTGGCTAGACCGCCTGCGGCGCCCCGTCGCGCAGGACGTGCGTGCAGAGCTGCGCGTCGGGCGTGTCGTCCGCCTCGAGCGCCGCGACCGTCACCCAACCCTCCTCGCGCAGCTTGGCGCCGATGCCCGCCGGCGTGCCGAGGGGCAGGAACAGCCGGCGCCGATCGCCCGCGCCGATCCCGGCAGCGAGGATCGGATCGGCATAGAGCGAGAAGCCCACCGCGGCTTCCTCGCGGCCATTGCCGTGCAGGATCGTATAGGTGCCGCCACGGCCGATCTCGCCGCGCACGCCCTTCGCGAACAGCGAGAAGCCGAGCCAGCTCTGATATTCGAAGCCGTGCCGCTCGGTGGGATCGAGCGTAAGAGCCGCCTGGCCCCGAATGCTCGCGGCGATTTCGGCCAGGCCGTCGAGCCGGGTGGCCAGCGCCTTGCCCGCGTCGATCGCCCGCAGCCGCTCGATCGCGGCGTCGAAGGGCCCGGCGGCTTCGATCAGCGGAAGATAGCGCGGCTCGATCGCGGCGACGCCGGCAGCGTCCTTGGCGTCGAGCCGGTCGCGCAGGGTTGCGAGCTGGGCGGGGGTTAGGCTGTCGCCGGCCAGGCAATCGGCCAGATCCGGCAACGTGAAGTCGAGCGCGATGCCCTCCACTCCGCCTGCCCGCAGCGCCTCGATCGCGACGCGCACCACTTCGGTGGCGGCGGCGACGGTATCGAGCCCGATCAGCTCGGCACCGATCTGCCGGGTCGCGCGCAGCGGATCGAGCTCCGAGGCCGAGAGCTTCATCACCGGGCCCGCATAGGAGAGGCGCACCGGGCGCGGATGATGGCCCATGCGCGTCGCGGCGATGCGGCCGATCTGGGCGGTGAGGTCGGGCCGGATCGCCAGCGTCCGCTGCGAGACGGGATCGACGAAGCGCACCGCATCGCGCAGGCCGCCCGCAGCCTTGAGGCGCGCGCTCAGCTCGTCGGCGAACTCGGCGAGCGGCGGATCGACCTGCTCATAGCCATAGGCACGCGCGACGCCGAGCACGCGGCCCTCCAGCCGCGACGCCGCGTCGGCCGCGGGGGGGAGGCGATCGTGAAAGCCTTCGGGTAACAGTCCGCTCATCTTTGCTTCCTCTCCCCTCCGGGGAGGGGGCTGGAGAGGGGCGCAGTCGCGGCAAGCGACGCGCCGATGATATGCGCCACCCCTTCCAGATTGCTCCCCGCGTCGTAGTTCGTGAACCGGATCACGCCATATCCTTGCCGTTCCAGCCAAGCCGTGCGTCGCGAGACGTCGCGCATAGCATGCGTGTCGCCGTCAATCTCGACACCGAGCCTGCGGGATCGTGCGACGAAATCGGCGATATACGGTGCGATGACGCGTTGGCGAGCGAATTTGACATCTTCGAACTGCGTGGCCCGGAGGATATGCCGCATCGCAGTTTCCGCGGGCATGGGATCGGCTCGCATCTGCCTTGCGCGAGCCAACAATTCCTCGTCGGCCTTGGGCACTGCCCCTCTCTCCGCCGGTGAGAGGGGCAGTGCCCTGAACCGTCAGAACGCCAGCGCCATCGCAGTCTTCACGCCCGGAAGCGCGCGGACCGTGGCCAGGAGCGCTTCGCCGACCACGCCGTCGACCGAGAGCAGCAGGATCGCCTCGCCCCCCGCCTCGCGGCGGCCGAGATGGAAGGTTCCGATGTTGACGTCCGCCTCGCCCAGCGTGGTGCCCAGCCGGCCGATGAAGCCCGGCGCGTCCTCATTGACGATGTAGAGCATGTGGCCGGCGAGATCGGCCTCCACCTTGATGCCGAACAGCTCGACCAGGCGCGGCGCGGCGTTGCCGAACAGCGTGCCCGCCACCGAGCGGTCGCCCTGCGCCGTGCCCACGGTGACGCGAACCAGCGTGTGATAGTCGCCCTCGCGATCATGGCGCACTTCGCGCACGTCGAGCCCGCGCTCCTTCGCCAGGAACGGCGCGTTGACCATGTTCACCGTATCCGAGTGGACGCGCATCAGGCCCGCGAGCACCGCGCCGACGATCGGCTTCTGATTGAGCTCGGCCGCGGCACCCTCGCTCTCGATCGCGATATTGCGCAGTTCGCCATGGGCGAGCTGGCCGACCAGCGATCCGAGCTTCTCGGCCAGCGCCATGTACGGCTTGAGGCGCGGAGCTTCCTCGGCGGAGAGGCTGGGCATGTTCAGCGCATTGGTGACGCCGCCGGAGACGAGGAAGTCGGCCATCTGCTCGGCGACCTGGATCGCGACGTTCACCTGTGCCTCGGTGGTCGAGGCGCCGAGGTGCGGCGTCGAGACGAAGTTGGGCGTGCCGAACAGCGAATGCTCCTTGGCCGGCTCCACCGCGAACACGTCGAGCGCGGCGCCGGCGATGTGGCCGCTCTCCAGTCCCTGCTTGAGCGCCGCCTCGTCGATCAGACCGCCGCGCGCGCAATTGATGATGCGCACCCCGCGCTTGGTCTTGGCGAGGTTCTCGGCCGAAAGGATGTTGCGGGTCTGATCGGTGAGCGGCGTGTGCAACGTGATGAAATCCGCGCGCAGCAGCAGGTCGTCGAGCCCCACCTTCTCCACGCCCATCTCGATCGCGCGCTCGGGCGTGAGGAAGGGATCGAAGGCGACCACCTTCATCTTCAGGCCCTGGGCGCGATCGGCGACGATCGAGCCGATATTGCCCGCGCCGATCAGGCCCAGCGTCTTGCCGGTGAGCTCGACGCCCATGAAGCGGTTCTTCTCCCACTTGCCGGCCTGAGTGGAGGCATCGGCCTCGGGCAGCTGGCGGGCGAGCGCGAACATCAGCGCGATGGCGTGCTCGGCGGTGGTGATCGAATTGCCGAAGGGCGTGTTCATGACGACGACGCCGCGTGCCGAAGCGGCGGGAATGTCGACATTGTCGACGCCGATGCCGGCGCGGCCGACCACCTTGAGATTGGTCGCGGCTTCGAGGATCTCGCCGGTCACCTTGGTCGAGCTGCGGATGGCGAGGCCGTCATACTGGCCGATGATCGCCTTGAGCTCCTCGGGGGTCTTGCCGGTGATCTCGTCGACCTCGACGCCGCGCTCGCGGAAGATCTGCGCGGCCTTGGGATCCATCTTGTCGGAAATCAGTACCTTGGGCATTTGGGTTCTCCATTCCCTCTCCCCTTTGGGAGAGAGGGCAAGCGAGCGAAGCGAAGCGCGGGAGAGGGGTGGATGCTGGAGACGAGCGGCTCGCGACAAGCCCCTCTCCCCGCCCCTCTCCCCTGAAGGAGAGAAGGGGACTCAGCCCGCCCTGGTCTCGGCATAGGCCCAGTCGAGCCAGGGGCCGAGCGCCACGATGTCGGCGGTGTCGACGGTGGCGCCGCACCAGATGCGCAGCCCCGGCGGGGCGTCGCGATAGCCAGCGACGTCATAGGCCGCGCCTTCCTTCTCGAGCAGGCCGGCGAACTTCTTGATGAAGTCCGCATCGGCGCCCTCGACGGTCAGGCACACGCTGGTCCTGGAGCGGATGCGCTCGTCCGCGGCGAGATGCCCCAGCCAGCCGCGCTCCGCCACGAGCGCGTCGAGCGCCGCGGCATTGGCGTCCGAGCGCGCGATCAGGCCCGCCGCGCCGCCCAGGCCCCGGCCCCATTCGAGCGCGAAGATCGCGTCCTCGACCGCGAGCATCGACGGCGTGTTGATCGTCTCGCCCTTGAACACGCCCTCGGCGAGCGCGCCCTTGGAGACCAGCCGGAACACCTTCGGCAGCGGCCAGGCGGGCGTATATTCGGTCAGGCGCTCGACCGCGCGAGGCCCGAGGATCAGCACGCCGTGCGCGCCCTCGCCGCCCAGCACCTTCTGCCAGGAGAAGGTGGCGACGTCGATCTTGTCCCAGGGCAGGTCATAGGCGAACACCGCCGAGGTGGCGTCGGCGAAGGTCAGCCCTGCGCGATCGGCCGGAATCCACTCGCCGTCCGGCACGCGCACGCCGGAGGTGGTTCCGTTCCAGGTGAACAGCACGTCGGTCGACCAGTCGATCTGGCCCAGGTCCGGCAGCTGGCCGTAATCGGCACGGATCACGGTGGGATCGAGCTTCAGCTGCTTGACCGCGTCGGTGACCCAAACTTCACCGATGCTTTCCCAGGCGAGCGTGGTGACGCCGCGCGCGCCGAGCATCGTCCACATCGCCATCTCGAAAGCGCCGGTGTCCGACCCCGGCACGATGCCGATGCGGTGCGTCTCGGGCAGGCGCAGCAACTCGCGCATCAGATCGATGCAATATTGGAGACGGTTCTTGCCCAGCTTGGAGCGGTGCGAGCGGCCGAGCGACTCGGTGGCGAGCTTCTCGGGCGACCAGCCGGGAGGCTTGGCGCAGGGACCGGAGGAAAAATAGGGGCGTGCCGGCTTGGCGGCGGGCTTGGCAATAGACGCAATTCCGGCGTCGGCGGCAGTCGTGTCAGTCATATAGACTCTCCTTGCAGAGAGCACGCGCGGCGTTGGGACCGCGTGGCCCGCCGACGGCCCTAGCGGCGGCGGCGTGAAAGTCAATTGCGCGAAACGGCGAATCCGCGAACATTTGTGACGTTGACCATGTGGCGCGCCGATGATGCTATGCGCCTGCCATGCGCGTTCTTGCCCTGTCCCTGTCGCTGTCCCTGCCCCTGATCCTCGCCGGCTGCATGTTCGGCGGAGGAGGCGACCGCCCCGCCCCTTCCCCGATTCGCGAGCGGCCCGGCGGCCCGATCACACTCAACGGCCCCACCCCGCGCGAGACGCAGCAATGCTTCGCGGATCTCTCGCGCGAACGGGTGCGCTATTCCGCCTTGCCCGACCGGGACTTCGGCGGCGGCTGCGTCGTGACGGGGGCAGTGCAGCTGCTCGACATCGGCGTGCCGGTGACCGGGCTCAAATCGATGAAATGCGGACTGGCGCGCAGCTTCACCGCCTGGGTGCGATTCGCCGTGGCGCCGGCAGCGCGGCAGATGCTGGGCAGCGACCTGGTCAGGGTCGAGACCTATGGCACCTATTCGTGCCGGGGCATCATCGGCAACGGCGCGGCATCGGCACAGCGCATGTCCGAGCACGGGCTGGCCAACGCCGTCGACGTGTCGGGCTTCGTGCTGGCGGACGGGCGGCGCGTGACGATCGAGCGCGACTGGCGCAGCGGCGACCAGCAGGTGCGCGCCTTTCTCGAGACGATCCACGGATCGGCCTGCAAGCGCTTCGCCACGGTGCTGAGCCCCGACTATAATGCGGCGCACTATAATCACCTCCATCTCGACATGGGGCGGGGCCCGTTCTGCCGCTGATTGCAGCGCGTCGGCATTGGGCCTAAGCCGGGCGAAATGAGCGATACGAGAGTTCCGAGCCGCGTTTTCCGCCCTGCCCAGCAGGAAGTGCAGAACGCCAACACCGCCACCGGCACCCCGCAGACCGAGCACCCCGCCTACCGCCTCGCCTTTCAGGACATGGACTTCCTGCTGCGCGAGGATCTGCGGCCGGTGCGCTTCCAGCTCGAATTGCTGAAGCCGCAGCTGCTGCTCGACGAGGCGCACATCAAGTCGACCTTCGTCGTCTACGGATCGGCGCGCATCCCCGAGCCCAGCAAGGCAGGCGCGCTGCTCGCACTGGCCGAGACCGAGCAGCAGAAGAAGATCGCCGAGCGGCTGGTCGAGAAGTCGAAATATTACGACGTCGCCCGCGAGCTCGCCCAGCTCGCCTCCAACTTCCCGCTCGACGAAGCGGGGAACCGCCATTTCGTCGTCACTTCGGGCGGCGGCCCCTCGATCATGGAAGCCGCGAATCGCGGCGCGCGCGACGTGGGGGCGGACACGATCGGCCTCAACATCCTGCTGCCGCATGAGCAGGCGCCCAACCCCTATGTCACGCCGGGCCTGTCGATGCAGTTCCACTATTTCGCGCTCAGGAAGATGCACTTCCTGCTGCACGCGCGCGCAGTGGCGGTGTTCCCTGGCGGCTTCGGCACCTTCGACGAATCGTTCGAGCTGCTCACCCTGATCCAGACCGGCAAGATCGCGCCGATCCCGGTATTGTTCTACGGCAAGGACTTCTGGAGCCGCGTCGTCGATTTCGAGGCGCTGGTCGAGGAAGGGGTGATCTCGCCCAAGGATCTCGACCTGTTCCATTTCTGCGAGACCGCGGAAGAAGGCTGGCGAATCGTCCAGGATTTCTGGAAGGGCAAGGATCACACGGTGATCGCCCGCCCGCGCCCGGGAATCGACAAGCCGGAATAGAGTCAGGCGAGCGTGAGGTAGAGCTCGGCCTCGATCACCCATTCGCCGCCGAGGCGGCGCCATTTGGCGGTGTAGGCACCCGACGCCTGCACTGTGCCGTCCTGTGCCGAGGCGCCTTGCCAGCTGCCATGCTCGAAGGCGATCGGCGCAACCGGCGACACCGCTATCGTCTCGGGCGCACGCAGATAGATGCTGCGGTCCTTCATCGCGAACTCGCGTTTCCAGGCGAGCAGCTGCGCCTTGCGGCCCGCGATCAGCGCCGAATCGGTGCCGGCGACGAGCACCGCATCGGGCGCGAGAATCCGGCCGATCGCAGCCAGGTCGCCCTCGGCCAGCGCACGATTGAACGCCGCACGGCGCATGCGGATGTCGAGTTCGGGTGTCAGATGCTGGGCCATCGCCTTGCCTAGGGTCCGCACTCGATATCGGCAATGGCCGTGATCGAGTACGGGGCCCCTAGGTTGAGAACCCAAACAAG
>JAAGWI010140646.1:411-10734 GCA_012274505.1 Galium porrigens var. tenue
CCAACTTATCTCCTTTTACTCGGTAAATTAAAATTTTAAGTCATTTTATTTTAGTTTATGCAATCTTCTACTAAGTTATTAATCACCATTCTACAAAATATAATAACCACCATTCTAAGAATTGAATCACATTTAATTTAGATCATAAACTTTTTCCTTATTCCTCGAAAAGCCACAATATTAATAATATATAATTATACACATTTAGCTCATCGAGGCTATCAAGTTACGTAGGTCTGATGAGCTCGGACTCATACTCGTTATACATACGAGCGAGTTCGAGCTCGGGCACCGAGTTGCTCGAGAATTACTCTCGAACGGCTCAGTTCATTTACACCCTTAGTAACAAGTCTAAACAGGGAAGATGAAGTTTATCCTACATTTTTGATGTGGAACAGTGGAAGAATATAATATTATATAATGGTGTGGCAAGATGACATGGTATATGGAATTGGCGATTTTCTCTTATAATACTGCAGACTATTGAGTAATCCAGCGAGTAGGGTTGGGCTGTTGTATCTTGGGATTGACAACCTCATTAGAATGATGATAACTTATAGAAGCTTGACAGCCTTGGTGCTTTCATCTAGAAGTGATGCAAGCATCTGGTAGACGTTAGTTGCATTGGGATCTATGTGTTGCCTTTTAGAATCTGTTCTGATCAGGATTCAAGTGTTATGATTGACACGGTTGATGGTACTGTGAATGCATTGAGTGACATTGAGTATTTATCCTTCTTCAGGTTGAAAGAAAACAAAACAGCCTTGAGTGTTTTTACTTGTCTGAAAGCCTTGATGAAATGGATGGATATACGTTCTGGATACAAAAGAATGATGAGGATTACAGTAATATAATACCCCATGCACTGCCTGGGGCTATTAATAATACTTGTGGTAAGCAACTAGGGAAATTGGTTTGCTTTTGAACATTAAATGAGCTTGATGCTATTAGTAACAAATCAATAAGGAAGGAAATAAATTTGTTTTGCTCTTTCTTTTGTTGTTCGATTTTTTGTTAATGCCAATTTCCGTTCATTGCTGAAGGTATGGTGTTCTTTTGTTTTCATTGTTTCAGGTCAGCTTATGAATTTCGGCAATGATCAAAGTACATGCATGTTTTATGGATTTGGTTCTGAAGAGTATAAAGGTCAATACACAAATTCTGAGGGTTTTACTTGGTTGCTTGGTCTGCTTGGATCACTTCCTCTCCATAATGCTGATACAGATGAACCTGCTACAGCAGATTCAAGGTTTATAATATTTCATGTGACCTCACCATGGTGTTAGATTTCTACTTATTGCATGCTGTGGTTACTGATTTTTACAAGTGATTGGAATTAGCTGCAAGCCTAAAGTTATGAAACGACTCTGCTGATAATAGTTTGATATTAGACCCAGTACCCTGTCTCTGTTCATCAGAAATCATGGTTGTTGGTCAATTAATTAAAGGTCTTCAGTTTTTTTTTTTCCTTTTCTTTTTTGGTGACAAGTGATTTTCATGTTTATTTTTTAAATTTTTTTTTGGAGTTTACTTCTTATGGTCTGCTTTAATCTTGAGCTTTACTGCTTTTTTCATTTTATCTTGTGCTTGAGAAACTCTTTTTGCTTAATAATAGGGAAAATGTAATGCTCTTATGGGGAAGTTGTTTGGTTTGGTGTTAGGTACATACTGAAGAAACGGTATGGCCGTGGATCATACGGTGAAGTCTGGCTAGCTTTTCAGTGGAATTGCTCCAGTGTCAGCTTTGAACAGAGGCGTAAAGAGAATCTTCATACAATGCATGCAGGGGCTTGTAATGGAAGTTCCCCGACAAATTCCTCTGCGGAGGATCCATATGATGGGGTTTCTTATAATAACATGTTCATCTTGAAGCGTATAATGGTATTTTGCACCCATTATTGCACCCATTATTGCACTCTCTCAGCGTATAATAACATGTTCTCAGGAATTATAATAAAAGACACCTCGTGCCCTGCTTCTGTTGTCTTCCGTATGTTTGCATTCTTATATAATAACATGTTCATCATGAAGCGTATAATGTTTGTCTTCAGGAATTTATTTTGAACAATATTTCGTTGGATAGAGTGGCATTTCTTGTTTGAATTTTCTAGCTGCTTACACTAACTTCCTTATTCCTTGCAAGCAGGTAGAGAGAGGTGCTGCGGTCTACCTCAGTGGCCTAAGAGAGAAATATTTTGGTGAAGTTTTTTTGAATGCTTCTAGTGCTTTGAGATTTTCACCATCAGGTGTGGCACCAGATCATGCCACCATCTACCAAGAGACTGAAACAGAAAGCACTTGGACTCTTGATGATTTACTATTTAGAAATGAAAATCTACTTGGAAGTTCTCATGAAGAAGGCTTAAACCACATTGCTCGATTTGTTGAGTCTTTTGAGTCTCGATCTAATCAAATATGGCTTGTATTTAGACATGAAGGTCTGTCATTATCAAAAATTCTATACTCGGCTGAAGAAGTACCAAATAGGGCCGACAATCAAAGGGATGAACATTACAAGCGTATTCAGATATTGCACCCATCAAATTGGTGGCATTGGTTGAAGACAACAGAAGCAGGGCACGAGGAAATGCGCAGTCTTATATTCCAGTTAGTATGTGCATTTTCTTTTCCTCTTTTATTAGTACAGCTGTAACATTTTCGTATTATGGCCTGACATGTTACATAAATGCTTCAGGAATTTGATGGTTTCATCAAATATACCAATATGATATCTATTTGTGAATCTATTAGGTTCTGTGGATTATTTTTATCGTACTGATCGTCTCACATGTGGATACATGTGACCTCTTTCCCTGATTTTAGTAGAATGTTTCTGACCCTTTTTCTTGCTTACTTTCTTATTTTATTACTATGCACCGGATGATTTTGATGAATTCTCTGTTATTTACCATGACAGTTAATGGCTTTGAAGTCTTGTCATGACCGCAATATCACCCACAGGGATATTAAACCTGGTAATACCCTTTTAGATTTACTAAATGTTTTACGCATGTATTAATGGAGTGGTACTTAGTTGTAAATTAGCACATAATTAACTTAAAGTTTTGCCTTCTATCTATAAGCCTTAAGATAACAGTGAAAATATGTTGGTACAGATATAACTACGGAGTAGCAAATTCATGCTTTATCTCGTCTGCGTGCATGTTTTCTGTTGAAACATATAAACAGAAATTCTTTGATGCTGTACTATTTTAGTCTCATCGTGTTTTGAACATGCAAATGACGACATACCTAGTCTTCTCGTGGTTCTGCTTTGCCTTTTTGATTTCGTTTGGTTTACTGACTCAACAATCAGGTGCTGCTTCCCCATACATGAAGTACCCTCTTAGACTGATTTGTATTACTTTTATAAATTTGTCTAGAGAATATGGTTGTCTGCATTGAAGATCAGGTTTCTGGAAGATGCTTGAAAGAATTTCCAGATGGAGGCAAGAATTATACTGCTAAAATGTATGACTTGTCATTTTAAATTATCTAGACTATATGTTTCATCATTGACTTACAGGAATAATTGCTGTTGTGTTTATTTGACAGTTGTCCTTGGTGTACAATAAAATTCTTGATTTGGTTTTACTTCATACTATAGTGTGAATTACCCATTTTATTCGTTTTATTTCTGTCTTCAGAAAGGTCTTTTTATGCATATCTAATTGCATTACACTATTGTCTTCTCACTGGTGTATATCTTTAACTGCCAGGCGTCTCATTGACTTTGGTAGTGCAATAGATGAGTTCACCTTGAAGAAATTATATGGTTCACTAGGGCCTTCTAGGTAACATCTGATCTTTTAAAACAATATTGGATAAAAAGTTTGGATATGCCATGCAATATCTGTAACTACTCTCCAAGCGTGGCTGGAGATGGTTCAACGCTTCAATCTCTTTACGTTTGCTCATTTCTCTTGTAGAGCTGAGCAGACTACTGAGTATGCTCCCCCTGAAGCTTTTCTGAATGCTACCTGGTATATGGGCCCAATGCATAAGAATGTCAAGTAAGTTCCATTTGGTTATTTTAGTTAGTATTTGTCATCGTTAATTGATTCAAGATGTGGTGTACAACAAAAAAACTATTGTCTTAGTTTGTTCCCACCATATTTAATGGTTCATTCCCAGACGAGTGTAAGCATGCATTCCTCTGGTGCGTTGATGATTGTTTCATTGTTTTATTATAATGCTTTCCGTTTTCTTAAATTATGATCTCGGTGGGATATAGTTTGGAATTATTATCTAGGGTTTGTGTGGTTTTTCTTAGTCAGCTTATTTTAAGTTAATAAATGAATGTCTACTATACAACAATGTGACTTATTCCTTAGAGGCATCACATGCTTGTCATGCAAATTGACATTGGGGTTGGCACCTTCCGTTTGTGTCCTTTCTAGGTATGATATGTGGAGTGTCGGTGTGATCATCTTGGAGTTGATTCTAGGATCACCAGATGTATTTCAGATCAGTTCAAAAACACGTGCACTGTTGGATCGGCAACTTAAAGGTTGGAATGAGAACGTGAGGGAACTTGCCTACAAGTAAGTGTATTTACTATGAGAATGATGATGTTATATTCATCTTAGACATCTGTAATGTCATTGTCTGATGATTTTGCATTCTACATGTTAATTATTTTTTGGGTCTTTTAAGATTGAGAGGTATGGAAATAATTTGTTAATGTGACATTTGTTTATTTGCTTAATCATTTTATCATTTGGGACTTCATGTCTGTGGACTTAAAGAGCCAGTATGAAGACAGAAAAGGGAGAGGAAAACTTAAGTCTTCTGAATATGTTGACTACATGTTGGCAAACTGTAGGGTATTAGTTTAGGGTGTTACTCGTCTGTGATTTGTACTACCAAAACTTCTTACCCTATTTACTGATTTTAGAATTTTGCTCTTGTGGATCTCTGTTCCTGTGGCCATAATCTCAAACCGCAGTTTGTGATGGTAACAGTGATCGTTTTGGTACTAAATTCTGACATTCACTGGTCTTGTTTTTCTGGTGCCAGACTCCGTTCATATATGGAAATGTGCATCTTAATCCCTGGAGTTTCTACAAGATTTCATCATACTTCAGATAAAAGAGATTATGTAAGCTTAAACCTTTATGAGACTTTCTGTGATGATTTGATCATACTTGCTAGTACAAATATGTTCCTTTTCTTTTGTGTGGGTGGGGGTGTAAGTCCAAACTATAGGTGTTTTTTTCTTTCTTCAGGGTTCAGTTCCTCCAGTTCACTGGAAGTGCTCAGAAGACTTCTTTTCCCAGCAAATAAAGAATAGGGATCCTCTCAAGATCGGGTAAATCATTTATTTCCTTTTGCTTTAAAAAGTGAAGGGGCCATATACATATACCAATAAGAATCTCTTTCAATTTGTCACCATAACCTCAGAATACCTGTGCAGGTTTCCTAATATATTGGCAATGCGGTTAGTGCGTGAGCTGCTTCGATGGAACCCTGTAAGTCTTGCACTAACATAGTTGAATTCGCTTGAAAATGGGAACCTTTCTTTTTCTGTATCATTTTATCCTTGGTGCCATGTTATTCATTGGTTTACATGTTGTCAAAACTAATGAATTTTCTGTTGCAAATGTGTGGATGAAAACAGGAGGATCGACTTAGTGTTGATGAAGCTTTAAGCCACCCTTATTTTTCATCACCTTCCCAAGGGCACTGACTTTCAACATCTGTCACTGTCAATACGGATTCCACGAAGGTAAGTTGCTCACATTCTTTTTGAGCATGTTAATTTTTTACCCGCCCGAAAAGTATTTTGCAGATGGGTTTATATGATTTATGCACAGAGAATATCAAAATCTTGCAGGAAGACAAGGAACCACAAGTTTCATGGGTGACATTCAGAGATGCCTTAAGCCAACTTCAAAAGTGAAGGGGTCAGATGAAAGCTACATGAGCTGGACATAAAGCATTTGCAGTCGACTTACAAAGAGTGGTGAACTCTACAGTGCTCACTCTACCTCATATCTTTTCCTGAAGATATATGGCAAGAATACCAAATCAAATTCCCATTGCAACTCGATTACCACATTTTCCATGTGAAGCAACAGATTAGCTCCTCTTTTTGTTGGACGCTCCATTCCTTGTTGATATGTCAGAGCTTCAGCTTGTGAAAATAATCTTCTCCTTCTGAATGCTTATTTTTATTCAGATTCTCAAATGGACCATGATGGTGGATTCTTTCTTTGCGTGTAAATACATATGCTCCAAAATTGGATGCGAAGTACCACATAATTTAAGTTCAATCAATTTTTAAGGAAAATGAAAAAAAAATCTTCTATGTGAGGTTGGTATGTTCATTGACAACTCAATTAGAAATGCGAGTGCTTTTATATGTTTAACTATGCGTGTATGTAGAGCATGGTAATTGCTCATGTGGAACAGTATGGTTATAAGTTTCAAATATACATTTTGATGAGGCTTTGCTCAAAAAAACACTTCTAATTTGAGTTAGTGAAGTACCTATTTCCTTGACCACTACAGAGATTACAAATACCCATCTGCTCTATTTGACTCCATATAAAGAAGTTGCAACATGCGTGTTACTTTCCGAGTATAGTTAACTACTTGCCATAGCTAGGCAGGACTGTTGAGCTATAGAGTAGAATCATTCTCATCTGATTGTAACGGAATCACAATGACAGATATGTTGTCAGTGCTGCCATTCTCGAATGCAGAGTAGACTATATGGTTAGCCAAAGTGGACAGTGCCAAACACCGAGAGTCACTCGAAGATGTATTTGCATTCTTTCCTATACATGCATTGTTATTTAAGATAGCACAAACATTTGATGGACTCAACCCCTCAAATATGCCATCACTTCCTACCACCAAAAAGCTGTTGTCACTGCTTAGACTCCGCCATCCGATTACCTCAGGCTCAGCAATAACACCGAATCTGACAAACAAATTTTAAAGGGAAAATGCAAATTTCCAAGCAGAAAAAACAGAGGAAAGGGTAGAGAACACACCTCCTCAAACTTAGATCACCAATGGCTCGGGTCATAGCCAAGATACCATTAACGCGAGGGACACCCCAAGTACGGATAAAGCCGCCACTGGCTTCTATTCTAGCTCTTTCATCTTCTCTGCTAGGATTGTGATCTGATGTCAGCTCCTCAACAATTCTACTTCTTGAGGATGTACCTAATTGCATAATTAGTACATGAGGATTCTATTAAATTACATAAATCATTCAAAAGATAAAACAGAAAAAGTCCCAAAATAACATGCCTTTGGTACATAAGAGGGCCTTAGAATCACCCACAGAAGCAACCAGAACATGCCCTTTGACCAAAAGCGCAACAACGGCAGTCGACCCTGACTGGTAGCCATTCTTTAAAGCTTCCTGGAGGAAGAAATACAGAAAGAAAAAATGAAAGACCTGAAGAAGTAACCAACATAAAGGCACAAACAACAAGAGAAAGTATGTGACATGCCTCGGTATATTCTAAATCAATATCCTCGAATGTTTTGATTAGAGATTCTTTTAAGATGCTTCTTAACAATGTATCACTGTCCATCAAAGATGAAGAAAAATCAGGATAAGGCTGAAAGAATTACAGCATTGAGTGTCAAAACCAAATATCAAACAACACTGAAATACCTTTTGAGTTCTCCTGTCAAGTTCTTGTTCACAATAGCTTGCTGATAGGTCTTGAATACAACATTTAGGTAAAAATAATCCAAAAACTTCCGCGAAGCCAGTTCACTAGCTTCACCACCTCCATGACCATCAAAAACTGCTGCTACACCAATTACCAACTCCTTCTGCTCATCTTTACCTGTATTCAACCATTTAATACCCAAAAAAACGACAATGGAGCCAATGTACATCAATAATTCTGGAAACTGAACTCAATCAGGCTCTCAAAAAACATCGAGTACCTAAGACTGGAATCTTCATGGCATGATTGCAAACAACTTGGTCCTCTTGGTAATCCCTGCGCCCCTGAATGGTGGCTGCAGCAAAGTCACAGTTTGACGTGGTGTTTTCACGAGGAGATCGAATTGCATAAACCAAATCCCATTGATTACATTCCTGTGAGTTAAAAACTGCACGAGCACCGCCTTGATCATAGGCTATCATACAGGCCACTGAAACTTCATTTGTAGAGCTAAATACAGCAGAGCACAGTAACAATACCGATAGGGCAAACACAATCACAGAACTACATGATCCTTTCATCATTCCAATGACCTGTTCACATCCACCAGGATGTCGTAAACTAGAAGGCTCGTATTCAAGCCTAGCGTGTTTAGAGGAGTTGTGCTTATAAGTCTGGATTAGTTTGTAAGCATGGTGAACCAACTTCTCCAAAAATGTTTTCTGCTTTAAGCTGTTTTTACCTATACCAAACATAACTTCTTAGCTTAAAGTAATTCCATTTACAGGATGCCTAAAACTGCTTAGCATAAAAGTAAACCTTCTTTCAGTTTACAAAAAACTTAAAACTTCTTAATTTATACTCTCCGTCCCACAAATAACTGCCTACTTTTTGGTCAACTTTGGTCAACTTTCATAAGCCATGTTTAAGCGTAAATTTCAATTAGTATATGAATATAACAGTATCACCATGTGAGTTATTATTGGATTCTATAAAGCATCTATTTTTGGAAAAACAAAATTTCATGCAAAACTAATATATATAACTAAAGTTATTAATGGTCAAACATGACTTCATAGATTTGCCAAAATAATAGGCACTTATTTTTTGGACGGAGGGAGTACCAAGTAAAACATCTTATAAGTCCAGCTAGGACTAATATAAAAAAGCTTGAAGCTAAAACAGTGAAACCTACTACCAGTCCGAACCGCCGGAATTCAAAACGCTACCGTATTAACGTCCCAATTTCTGGACACGCAATTTTACCGATTTCCTACATTATAATTATCACCATAAACAGATATAACCAGAATTAAACCAGGTGCGAGAAACTAAACGCCGTTACCTCAGGACTGATGCCGACGGCTCAACGAGCTAGAAAGACAATCCTGCAACTTATAACGCCGTGAGTTTTAACGGCGGAGCTTAGTTTAACTAATATCGAGAGCATATAAAGGTTTGGTTGTTTTCTTTGACAAATGATACTCTATTATTGTTGTTGACCTACTCTAGCGTTAAGTTTTTCTTTTAAAAAAGAATCAGCCGACACGTAATATTGATAATTTTTTAAATAAAATTTTAATCTATAATTTGTGCTAAAAATGTCAAATGAGTTGAGTCGCATACAATTTTTATAAACTCTTTTTTTCTTTTTGAAGCAGTATAATTTTTATAGATTTATGCATTATAATTTTTTTTTAATTGGATTGTGTCGTATCAAATATGGTGCTATTTCTAAACGTTATGCCATATCAAATTTCAACATCACAATTGTGTTCGTCCTATCTCATAATTTAACAAGAGTATATATCAAAATGTTAGGAGATCGTTTTCAAATGATTCAAAACTGGAATGAGACTAATTTTTACATATACATATGCAACAAAAAAAAATCCTCAGCGTTGCTTTTAAACACCTTTGACCACGATTTAAAAAGCAGTACTGTAGATCATAGACACGAGCCCAATGGCATCCAAATCAGAGTTCCATAATACCAAAAATTACTGAAACAGAATCGATTCATCATTTTCCAAGATTCGTAAATTGGAATTCATTTCCATGCATTCATAAATCATAACTTACACGTATTATATACTTGCTCCATAAAATCAAATCGTACCGTGGGACGAAAAAACCTAGCCACCCCAAACAACAAAACATTTTTCTCCCTTAAATTTTTTTTTCTATCTTTCTCCATATTCTCATAATAAGAAGATGTGAAACAATTATTTATTTGTTCATTGATTATTTACGTTATTTAATGAATGTGAATCCATTCACACAGAATTGTTTTTCGATTTGATCTATTAAATCTATGATTTGTTGCTCTCGTCGATGTTTTGTTCTCGATCTGGTTATACAGGTCGTGTTTTTGTGATTTGTGTTTATTATTCTCGATCTAGTTGTACGGATCGTGTTTCCGCCCGTAATCATGTTTTGGATTAAATGGTGTTGCGATTGTAGCAGATCTCTGATTGACGCAGTGATTGATGAGGGAGACGCTCCTCTCTACCAAGCGGATGTGGTTTTCGCGATTGAAAGATAATGCGGTATTACAATTTTTTATTGGATCTCTCATGTTGTAATAGTACAGACACTATCAGTCTGGTTGACATATAATTTAGTTATCCTTGTAATATGATAGTTAAATTGAATGTTAATTCCACTTTAATCGTTCCTGGGCGTT
>JAAGWI010140751.1:0-10741 GCA_012274505.1 Galium porrigens var. tenue
CCGCGTCCCACCACGGCCCTCCCCAATCCGACGACGTTCCGCCCGCCGCCGACGATGTGAAGAAGCCGTCCAGCTCAATCGAGTACTGGGATGAGGACGAGTTCGAGGGCTTCCCCGTCACCGAAACCGCTGAATCTGCACCCTCGGGTACTCCCGCTGCTGCATCCGATCTGGAATCCGAGCCCGTACCCGAGTCCGAACCCGAATCACCACCTCCCCCGAGAACGATCAAGTCCTTTGCTGTTGAGATTGTGTGCGGTTCGTTTTTGATCGTGTTTATTATCAACTATTTCACCGGGAAGAAGGAGAATGAGAACATAGCGTTAGCCTGGGTCATGAAATTCGCCTGCAAGGATTCAATCTTCGACAAGAACTTCAGCCTGTTGGGCGTTGGGGAGACTGATGACTCCCCGCTCCTGCTCAAAGAAGGGCAGAATACGTTCAAATTCTACGCCAGCGGGCGGAGATTCTGTCAGGGGATGCTGGCCACCTTGGAGCTCAAGAGCAGGCATGATTTGATCTCCAGGCTCTACAATATGGTGGTGCCTTGCAAGGATGAGATGACTTTCGAGGTCTACATGAATGACGATGCAATGGATCAGGTGGTTTTCGCAATGGCAAGGAAGAAGCTCGCGAAATCCATGCATAAGGAAGTCAGGGATTTGCAGAGATTCTCTTCTTTGACTGCTCCTAAGAAAGGCCTTGCTGAGGACCTGGCTGTGCTGTCTGAATCTAAGGAGGTTGCTGCGGATTTGATCACTGAGGTTACACTTGATCAGGTACCATTATTGTTTGCTATCATTTCTTAGAACATTGGATATGGCTGGTATTTTCTTGTGGTTTGGTATGTCACAAGGATTCAGCATTATTTTGTGAATTGCAATTTGATAGTCATTCTTCTCATTTGAATCCGCTCTTGTGGCAATATTGTTTATTAGTTTGATTCTTTCGATGGAGAAATGAGTATTGATGTCTTAGATTAGGTTTTTCCACTGTTGTAGAGCCTTTTTAAAAAAATCACTGTTGTAGTGGCTAAAAATGATCAATATGTTTTACCTGGCCTGATGTTTGAAATTAGTTGGATAAACTGCCGGTCAAATATGTGATCATTTGCTTTACTTTATGTTACTTATTGTTTTTTTCTATCCGAGAGCAATGAAGAGAGAGGGTGCTTTATGAGTTTTTGACTGGATCAGTTCCAATTGTTGACAGGCAGCTTTGATATCACTCTATTTCTGTACAGGAATGCACAATAGTTTAGGTCTTGAACACCAAAGTGGAGTAGGAATGATGTAATAGCATGATTATCCATGCCAAGCAGTTTATTAGAAATAAGTCAACTAAGAGGAACTTACGGGATCAAAAGTGTTACTGTTTCTCGTGATAAACTTTTAAGAGGTTTTAGCAAGAACCGCTGTTATTTAATGACCTGATATTTGCCTCAAATTGTTCGGCCCTTCATTTTAAAAGTTATAGTGCCCTTAGTACTTAGTAGCTATGTGATAACACTGATTGGCATTTGGTGACAACAGTTTATTCTACTTCGTTTAAAAATTTTATTCTACTTCTAACAGGTATTTGGTGACAAAGCCTTTGAGAAGTTTGGAAAGGGTTTCATCTCACTGCATTTCTCTGATCAATACTTGGGCTCACACAAGAAGATACTGGTGTTTAAGTTTTCTCTTCCCGAAGCCAAAAATATGGCTGAAATGTCTCGATTAGTGACCCTAGTCCCTTACTACATTGATTTAATTGGTCGCTACAAACTGAGTTCACATGTAAGTTTGCTCTTACCATCACATCCAATGCATATTATAGTACAATAATAGAACTGTTCTTTTGATATACTGTGACTTGCGCACTTTAGGCTCGCTCGAAAACTGAAGCAGCACGGCTGAAGATTGCTCAGGAGATGTACAAAGATCTTCAGAATGCCAGGCAGGAAGCATTGCAGAAGAAGAAAGCTGATCAGAGAAAGAAGCAGGAGGAGGCTGAAGCAAAGCTTAGTGCAGAGGCTCTCCGCAGAAAAGAGGCCAAAGACCGATCCCGCCAGATGAAGAAGGCCATGCCAAAGATGAAGATGACTAGAGCTCATTAGAAAAGCAGTGAATTGGAAGTCTCTGAACCTTCTATATGCTCTCTATTCCCATCTTTCTTGTTTGGTAATTTGAGTTGCACTGTTAACCTAATTCTCTTAAAGGAAGGAACTCCAGTATTTTTTTAGTTCAGTGTTCAGAAGTACCACATCTTTTTTGGCCTACATTTTAGTTATAGTTATATGATAGCTGTTGTAAGGCCCCTTAGTTTGCAGGCAACTGATTGCTCCATAGAACAACGCAAGTTTTATAAGTTAAGTTGCCTTCCATAATATGCATTTGAGTATTAAACAATTCACAAATTAAAGATGGTTTGGACTTGCACTTTTGATCAACAAATCCAAAAATAAATCTATCTGGATTTGAAGAATATACAATCCAACCATTAAAAAATGATTATTCGAAGTCCAAGAGCAAATTATTTTGCCCACTCGGGAACAATCCCAATGTTTCCTGAGGTGGCATTTGATCTCATGCGCCTCCTCACAGGAACCATTCCAATGTCATTACCATCTTCAAGCAGTTCTTCTCCTTCCTCTGCAGTATATATTCTTTCTTCACTTTTATCTTCTGTAACACAAACTTTATCCTCATACTTGCCACTAATCATATGTGCATTTCCGATACCAGCCACTGTCCCGTCTTCTCCAACATTTACGTATGGTGCCTTGTCGATTCTTAAAGATTCTTCAAGACCTATGCTGCATGGAACTTGCATTTGGTTCTGCAATTTGCATCAGTTAAGCAACAATAAGAGTTAGGCCTTGTTCATTCAAGTTTTTTATTTTGCTGAACTGAAATTTAACTGAACTAGGAATAAGTGTCTTGAAAATAATGATGATATGACTAGATTAAGCTAAATTTCACCAAATCAAATTTTAACTTAAGTGAATGAAGTACAGATAAGCTGAAAAACACAAGTGCACATAAGGAAGAAAAATGAGATCAATTTAGGAAGCATGTAAGGAGTGAGATCACCTCTTTTTTCATCTGACTCAATGGACTCAAATGCAGGACAGACAAGAACTCATCAACTGCCCTCACCCACCTACAAAACAACATCGGCTCAAACCTCGTATAGTGTTTTAGCATTCAGAATCGTGGATCAGAAACACCGAACAAAACAATACCAGAGACTCTTTGCTGCCATCCCTTCAAAATAAGCCAAGTGTCCTCCATGCTGAGTAACCGCCATAACAACATTCTTATTTCCACTACATGAAAAAAGAATCTAGCAATTCAAATTGGCAGAAAGAAGATAAGGAAGATGGTATATAGTATAATGCAGAAGTTATGGATGCAAACCGGCATTCATCCCATGGAATTGCTTCCTTAGTACAGATTGGATCATCTAAAGCACTAATGCATAAAAGAGGGACCATAACATTCCCAACATAGAGAGCACTGCAGCACCGCCTGTAGTATGTATCAACAGTCTGGAAAAGGAGAAAACAAGTGAATTAAGCAGACATCACTAAACACTCACGCAAAACAAGCAAGAAGTTCTTACCTCACACTTTGCAACAATACGAGTAGCAGAAGTGTCGAAGTCGCGAAGTGTACGTGACTACAAGAGCATGAACCTGATGTTAGTTTTAAGAAAAACATGTATTGACAAAGAAGTAGCCAAAAGGTTAATAGGTCAGTTAACCTTCGAAATGCCTTCCCAATCTGCAAGCCGAGTTAGAACTGTCTGATGTCTGAAATGACAAACAGATAATATTTCATAAGTGTAACTCATATCTTGCAGGATCAAATTGCGGTTCATACCATCTACAACAAAAAAAGGTCTTGACTAGGAAGTTTGTGAGACATACAGCTTGGCATAGCCTTTCAAGCCGAGTGCCAGGACTTTTCTGTACAACCTCTGAACTAGCTTGCGGCTTATGAACCTGTCACTTAGCTGGAAAAAAAGTGGAAAAATGTTAACCCTCGTCCTCTAAAAGACATTGCGCTCAAGATGGTAATTTATTCGTAACCATATCCATCAGTTACTAACCAATGGATCCCAGGGACAACAGATAGCTGCAGAGCCGGCGATTGGAGCATTAATTCCTTCTTCACCAAGATACTTTACCTAGAAAAATGTCTAAACTCAATAAACATTTCCAAGGAACTCTGTGAATTAAGTAGTATAACAAACTATGCTAAGCGAAACACTATAGTAAAAACACTTAAGCATTTCTTTGATAATTGATATAAGTTTCTCATCAAGAAATGAGACATTGAAAGCCTACCAGCATGTTAGCACCAATGCTAGTTCCAATAGTAAAAAGAGGAGCTTTAGGGTACTGGTGATGAATATGGTCAACAACTTTGCGAATATCATTTGTCCATCCAGCATTGTAGAAACAATCAGACTGTTGCAACAAATCAAAAGGGACATAATGAATATGAAAATCCAGCTTCTCAACTCAGACATATGGAATATGAAGCTCAATTAGTACTTTGAGTGTCATTCCTTTCAGAAATCATAAAAAGAACAACACGATAGAATCATGAGTGAAGAAGCTAAGAGCTCAACATAACTGTCTATCAATAATAAATTAAATGCATGATACAATCACTTAACACTCACAGTGATTGGAATTCCCCCTAATCCACGATGATTTCCCACAACAACATTCCATCCACGTTTTCCCAACTTGAAAGCTAAATGCCTCACATACTGTTGTCAAGTCGAACAAGGCAAAATCTCAATTTAAACAGCACACGGAGAAGAAAGTCAAACGTTTGAGGAGGTGAAAGAAATGCATCTTACAGAAGAATCAGAATCACTAGTCAAGCCAGGGATAATTATCACGATAGGATTGTGGATATCACCAAGTATTGCATCCTTCGCTCGAGCATCTAGTTTCATAATTTATCCAAGAAAAACAAATGTGAGGAAACCCATTGAATCACTACCATGAAATTACTTGTGGAAGAAAAAAAAGAGCAACTATTTCAACAAGAACCAGCTAAAAACAATTTCCAACATAACTACTCTTGTTACCATCATTGAGAATCAGCCAATCCAAAGCTAAAGTGCCACCGTCGTCTAACTTCAACAGCTCTCTGCATGAACACATTCAAAACATCAAGTCTTATACACGATTCTAAGCTAGTACTTCATACTTTACTTAAAGAAGAAGCTGATCAAACTGTAATTAAGCATCACCTTCTATACTTTGTCACAGGGGCCCTTCCAAAGAATGACAAGAACGCAGTCTGAATGTGCGGACTGCATAGCCATGGCGTCGACAAAAACCTGCAAAAACAAAACCCACAAAGCAGTTCAATTTGCTTCCTCCTTTTTTCCCCAGAAAAGAAAGAGTTTTTGCACTCAAAATTCAATCTTCCAATTTTCACAGTACCTGGAATGGAGAATCTCACACTTGGTGGCGACATGCTGGTACACGTGTGAGGAGGGATTGAAAGCTAAAGAAACTGGCTGGCCTCTAAATCCAGTGATCAAATCAGAAAGTACGTGAATTTCAAGAAAATTGTAGACATATACAAGAGCAAGAATTGAGGCTCCCAGCAAATAGTGGGAGATTGGTATGAGCAGAACGGCTTGAAGAAGGAGATGGTACGGAGAATCCGACGTTGCCACCGAGTCCATAATCGATGGTTTGATCATGTCATAGATTAACGTTAGAAGCAAGAATCAAATGAATATGGATGTGGTAGTACGTATATACGGTATATAGGACGGCAAACTGTGGGGATTGGCGAACGTTTTCATTTCCCCATATGAAAGGGAAATTTATTGTAATTCAACTTATTTTTTCATACTTTTTCTTAAGTTTTTTATTATATTTTCTATCTGTATCACACTTTTCAGTTAAATTTCTAAATATCTCGTTCTATTTTTTGCTTGGATCTTCTTCAATCTACTATCTGAACACCGATAATCAATTAACATGTGTGATACTACTTGCATTGTTAGATTATACAACAAAAATATATTATATAACAATTTGAATCTGTCTCCATTAAAATCTATAGATTATAGTTCATCAACGTAAGACTTGAATTGTTCAAAGAAAAGCGCACGCAAAATTAATTTCTCGGTAACACAATGGAATAAGGTCAACACGTTGAAAATCTGGATTCTTAAGAGTTTCGCCCTCAGGCCCCGTCACGCCTGCACTACGAGTTAGTTGATAGGAAATCTGGATTCTTGGAAATGGTACAAGCAAAACATTCACTAGCTCTATAGATTTAGCCCTTAGAGCAAGACTAGTGCAAAAATTCCCCCACACTACTTCAACCCATTTTAAATTTAAATAATATATTTTTATCCTTCTCAACTCACTATCTCATACTATTATAATATTCATTATCTAATCATCTCACACCATTTTTTCTACTTTTTCACTACTATTCATGGTCCCATTTGATTTTCTCAATCATACTTATCAATTTTACAATTAATTATTTTATTTAATAATACAATTATTAATTTTAAAAATGTACATGATTTAAAAATACATTATGTACCAAAACTATTAATATTTAATATTCCCTTAATACTTTTAAAAATAATTTGACAAATTAAAAAATAAACTAAAAAATTAATTGTGGCCCATTTAAAAATATATAAAATTCTGAAAAATACCTTGGGGACACGTGGCCCATTTGTGGGGCGACACATGTTCCCCCCACTATGCATAAAAAATTGGCCGCCTGTCGGTCCATCAGGCTGGGCATGGAGTGTCTGGCCCCACAATCTCACCTTCCCAGCTCACTGCCCAACCCTTTCCCCACAACCACTAAACCTATTTTATTTACTCACTCAATTCCCCAACCCAACATTAGCCGTGTTTTAAGTTACACTAACCTTTCCACCCTAGTTGTTTGGGTAACGATATTTTGCAGAATAACCATATGAGTTTTGTTTTCTTCTTACGCTTCGTTTTAGTTGTACGATTACATTCCCTGAATTTTGGTCTGTGAGTATTTGTGAAATTCTTAAGTGAAAACCCTTATCAGATGGTGGCAAAATTAGGCAAAAAATAATGATGGTCACATGCATTTTATATCAATTATTTTTGCCTATTTTGTGTGTCTTGGGTGATGGCTATGCATTTGGCTTAATTTGATTGAATTTTGTTTGCCTCATCTTTGTATTTTCTATGGCAGATTCACACAAACTATTGTCAATGAATCCAAATCAATGTTGTAAAGGCCAAACTGGATCAACCGGTTGAACTAGTCAAATCAATAACTAAATATATTCAGCTATGTCAAAAATTTTAATTTTAAAAAAATTGTTCACTTGTGGTTAAATCTCGGTTGATTTTATAGGTGCTTTATTGCTTGCTAGAATGAAGCGTACCTAGTCTAAAACTCTAATTTTTTTAGGCAATTTATCGCTTGATGGAATAAATCGTACTATAGAATAAAGCGTACATAGTCTAAAACTCTAATTTTTTTAGGTGATTTATCTCTTACTGGAATAAATCGTACCCAGTCGGAACTTAGTTAGTAATCGTTGATTCGTGTGGTTTGATTTGATAAAGGCAGAAGAGTTTGTGGCTTATATTTCCAAAATTTTCACCAATTACAAGGCAAATGTAATCATAAACTTTTATTTTTTTGGTCATCATTATCAATAGCGGAGACAGACCTGCCATTTAAAAAAAAACTTTAACTCCTATTCTCTGATTGAGAATTGGTCTTTGGAAGGCAGAAAACTGCAAAATTTTCTAATTCAATCTTTAGAAGGTTGTAAATGCAAAGTTTTCTTGAGATTTAACGGCTACAATTTTTTGACCTGGCATAATAAAATTTCTATGTCCGCCCCTGATGGTTATTCTATATACAGTATTTCATTACTATCAACAACTTTCACTTGGATCTCTTATTTAACAACATCTTCCAATAGACAGTGAATATTGGTTACTAAGGGTTAATATCATATCATCATAACATATACTTTTAGTGTTATTTTTGTTTGTTGCCACTGTTGAATAAATTATTGTCGTAACCGGAAATGTGCCGAAAATGCCTAAATGATCCCCTTCCCAACCAACTTTCTTGCATATTTTTTAATCGGTGAACTTTTGCATGATACTCCATTGTTGTTCCCACTCCATGTTTCTTTTCCTCCCACCTCTCCGGCATTTTTTGAAGCGGCAAACCAATGATTGGCTATGGAAAACGGGGAGTTTTGTTGATGGGCCATTATTTTATCCTTTCATCGTGATGGTGTGTGACTATGGGTGGGTGGTGTTGATAGGGCAATGGGTGTTACTTATTAGAGGGATAGCAACGGAGGGTTGCAATTGGTGGGTGACAATGTGTTGGTACCAAAATCAGAGCTTGCAGAAGTATCCTCGGCGGCTGACTGGACCAAGTCCCCTGGGAATGGGACAGTAGAGAGGATGACGGTTCCATAGTGTGGGCCTTGTGGCACCATGAGGGGTTATCGACAAGTCAGTTTGTTTGGGATTGCAACCCCAATCGTGTGGTGCCAAAACAATAGATTTACCGTCATACCACACTTTTGGTCCCAAACCATACTTGTTGAAGAATTTTACATAGAATAATTTTCCAAATCCTTAGAATAACATTGGACCATTCAAACGGTAAGAGCAACATATGTTGTACAAAGGACAGAGTCAACGCAAGCTGGTGACTCGCACTTGTTATGAATTTGGACTTTTGTGCTCGGCATGGTTTTTTGGCAATCCACACCAAACTTGCAGTTTTTTCAGGAACTCATCCATGTGGTAAAGGTTTGTCAACAAGTGGTGACAAGTGATGATCGAGTGGTGACAAGTGATGATCGAGTGGTTTTCGGGATGAAATAGTGGTGGATTAATGGTGATGGGTGAACAAAAAAGGTGAGGATTCTCCAATTGCTAGAGAAAGATGAAATGGTTGCTCAAATTGTTAGTAAATGATGGATGATTTCTCTATTTGCATTGTGCCTATTGAAAGAATTAGAGTTTCATATATGTTTTCTTTAAAATTTATAATTTCATTTGAATTTGACGTGTTCAAAATTGAACTAATTTGATGTTCTTTATTAGTGTTGGTAGCCGGTAAAAATGGATTTCTCATCTCAGCATTTAATTTTATTTTTTTATAGGTTCGGGGCACTTGTATGTGTCAATGGTAAAAAAAGAAATTGGCTACGGTTGTTGTCTTAAACTTTCACCAAAATGATGGTAGTGGTCAGTGCCAGTGGTGGTGCTAGTGCTGGGAGTGTTAAAAAGTGTGGAAGAATATAAGTAAAATATTTTTTATATTTCCTCTAACCTAGCTCTTAGAAAGAGAAACTGGACCCTTTTTTCATCCTCCAAAAATTGCTCTATTTACTTACTGTTTCTCACCTGCAAGACTCTTTTACCAATCCTCCTGCAACCACTTTTCCACTACTTCTTCACCTATGACATGGTTGTGATTTCAGCACCAATAAAAATGTTAACAAAAGTTCAAAAAACAAGAGAAAAAAAAGCTGGAAATCTGAAATAACTTTTTTCAAAACTCCACCATATTTGAACAGAAAATGGTTCCTCAATTGATTCATTACAGGATTGTGATATTTTGGTCAATTGATATCAGTACAAAACCTGTATAGCGAGCTCTGAAGTTTCATCCTCATGCGACATAACTTGGGTTATACGATGGTCCGACATAAATTGCGGGTCTACATTGCTTGGGGTGGATTAATTACAAATTGGTTTTATGTTGCGGTGATTTTCTGCCGGCGCGGATCTGGATCCAAGACGACCATCAATGGTGAATTTGGGAGTGAAATAGAAATTGTTTTGAATATGGAGAAATTGTAGGCATTGAGAAGGTTGGGTTGGATGGATGGTAAAGAATGAGTTTTAGATTTGGTGAAATTGGACATATGATTGAAGAAATAGAGTTTTGGTTAGCTCGAGAAAATGAGATTTGAAATTTTGATGGGACCGTTGTGGCTCAGTACACAAGGAGAGAGGATGGCTTTGGAATAATGGTGAAGGTGGCCTTGAAAATGATAATTTAGTCTTTTCATGGTTAAATATTGCTTAAAGTGGAAAGGGTGCAGATTCAGTTAGTATAAAATAATAAAAAGTAAGTGTGTAAAAATATTTGGGACGGGGGAGTAGATAAGATTTGTAAATGTAGGATTAAATTCCTTAAAAAAAAGTGTAGGATAAAAATTTTCTGCACTCTATTTTAAAATTTTCAATAAGAGAAAATTTCAATCCATAAACTAGTAGGAAGAAAAAAAGTATTTAGGGAATGGAATTTAAATAAAATATTCTTCTTTTATCTCGAATAAAGCAATAACTCATGGTTGAGCCTCAAACCATTTCCTTGTCGGTATCTGAAACATCTCGTCGATTCTTCCTCGGCCTTTCCGTTATCGGCCATTTGTATCTCATAAAGAAGTCTCTCTTCAGAAGACTCAAGCACAACATCGTCTTCGCTCCCCGAAAAATACCTTGGCTACGGCTACACATTGCTAGGTTGGCTACCCTTCACGAGATCCACGCCGACGAGGTGAGTTTGATGCTAAAGAGGGCTTTTACAGCGTCGCGGTTGGGGAAAAAAATGTACTCCCTCCGTCCCACAATAAACTACATATTTTAATTTTTGGAAGTCAACTGTCTCAATCTTTAAATACAAATAAATTTTTTTATATACGTAAAAAAATTCTG
>JAAGWI010141489.1:0-10206 GCA_012274505.1 Galium porrigens var. tenue
GATGAAGATGCTGAAAATGATGGCGATTCCTGGTGGGTCCTGAAAGTCGGGTCGAAAGTTCGGGCCAAGATTGACCACAATCTGCAACTGAAGGCGATTAAGGATCAGAAGCGGGTTGATTTCGTCGCGAATGGCGTCTGGGCAGCGAGGTTCAACACTGAGGAAGAGTACGCTTCATTTTTTGAAAAGTTTCAGGATTATCTGTTTGAGAACACTTATGGTTATGAAGCAAATGAGGCCAATCAGGTAAAGGTGTACGGGAAGGATTTCATCGGGTGGGCAAAACCTGAGAAGGCGGATGACTCTATGTGGGAGGATGCTGAGGAGGACTTGTGGAGGACTCCTGAATCGACGAAAAGGACTCCATTGAGAGCTGTAGATGAAATGAGAGAGGAGCATGAAGATGCTGCACCAAATTGTGGTACCATTCAGAGCTTAGCAATGGGGGGACTGGAGAACAGCTTCTTGGTGAGCAATTCAGGGGTTCAGGTTGTGAAGAATTACAACCATGGTATTCAAGGAAAAGGGGCTTATGTGAAATTTGACAATGGCGGTGGTGTAGCGCATTCTACCCCGAGGAAGGCTTTGCTTATGAAGGCTGAGACAAACATGCTCCTCATGAGTCCTATGACTGATGGGAAGCCGCACACCAGGGGCTTACACCAGCTGGATATAGAGACTGGGAAGATTGTCACTGAGTGGAAGTTTGAGAAGGATGGCACTGATATTACCATGAGGGATATTGCGAATGATAACAAAGGAGCTCAGATGGATCCCACTGGTTCAACTTTCTTGGGATTGGATGATAACAGGCTGTGCAGGTGGGATATGCGCGATAGGAATGGGATTGTACAGAACATTGCTGATGAGAGTAGCACACCTGTTCTGAATTGGACTCAGGGGCATCAGTTTTCAAGAGGGACTAATTTTCAGTGCTTTGCTAGTACTGGTGATGGATCAATTGCTGTTGGTTCGCTTGATGGGAAGATTAGGCTGTATTCGATTAACTCCATGAGGCAGGCTAAGACTGCATTTCCGGGGCTCGGCTCTCCTATTACTCATGTGGATGTTACCTATGATGGGAAGTGGATACTTGGGACAACTGACACTTATTTAATCCTTATTTGCACTCTCTTTACAGATAAGGATGGGAGGTCTAAGACCGGGTTTTCTGGTCGCATGGGGAATAGAATTGCAGCTCCAAGATTGCTGAAGCTCAATCCCTTGGATTCACATATGGCAGGAGTCAACAACAAGTTTCGCAATGCACAGTTCTCTTGGGTATGTACATGCTCTAATTTCTTCATATTTTGCTCTTTTTTGATTGTTTTAGTGCTAGCCTGCTGTTGTTGATATATGGGAAAAAGATGGATGCTTTAATGTCTTTATGCACATGCTGCCGTAGAAATATTTTCAAGATAATGATGGTTTGTGTTTTCTTATGTGCGTAATGAAAAGAATAATAATGACTATCCTGGGGTTTTGTCATCATAACATGCTATGTTTGGAAATGTGACTGCAAGATTTTAGTATTTAGTGTATATTGCATTCAATGGACTTAAAATGTGCATGACTAGGTAGAAATAACCATTATGCGATCAAAGTGATTTAGTCGTACTTTGATTTCTCTCCATCTATTTAGTATGAGTAAAGGACAGGTTTAGAGTCCTGCGCCTTTTACATGACTTATTAACTAGCTTCTAGCATAGTACGTGATCTGTATGAACGTACTTATCATTCTTAAGCCATTAATACGCTGCACAATTGTGCATCTGGAAATTTGTGATGATTTTTCCCTTCCCAACTCTACATCTGTTTGCATTTTTACGTGTGTGTGCTTGGATGGCTTTTTACATGTAGTTTGTATATTATGTAGGTTTATCAAGAGAATGCTGGTCCTTTTCCCGCTCTATTACCTCTGCTTATCATTTGTTCTAAAAACTGTTAAACGGAGCGTCTGATTATACTGAATATGATATTGTAGTCCAATACAAAGTCAGCTGATTTGTTCTTGATTCAAGTAAATGCTGCTTAACTTGTGTTGGCTGAATTAATGATGGATCTGTTTGGCTCTTCTTGCATTTCTTTTTATGGAGAAAGAATTTAAGACAAGTGTGTCACTGTTAACAACTGTACAAATGGATTAGCCATGGTTCTTTAGAAATGCTTAATGGTCTATTGTAGCCTTAACAAACTCTTTTCAGTTTCACGTCCATATTTCTTTCTTCTGAGAATCATCCATTTGGAAACCACATACCCCCTTGGAATTGAGCCCTTTCCAATGGCATATTTCAGGTGACAGAGAATGGGAAGCAGGAGCGCCATCTGGTTGCAACCGTAGGTAAGTTCAGTGTCATATGGAACTTCCAGCAAGTGAAGGATGGTTCTCATGAATGCTACCAAAACCAAATCGGCTTGAAGAGCTGTTACTGCTACAAGATCGTGCTCAAGAATGACTCCATTGTGGACAGTCGTTTCATGCACGAGAAATTCGCAGTTAGTGACTCCCCTGAGGCACCTCTGGTGGTTGCCACCCCGATGAAAGTCAGCTCCTTCAGCATATCTAGCAGGCGATTGAACCTCTAAACAAAACTCTTGTTTTGGGTGATATTGCCATACTTTATCTGAAAAATGTACTCCATTAAGAGTTAAGACCTCGTTTTAGGATTATCTTGTCTTCAACTCTATATTGTAACAATTGGGATTAACTATAGACCCTGGTTTTATTAGCTACTGTAGTCACTTGATATGCATACTTGTTTCCTGCTTTTAAGATTTGGGCACATTTCTCTTCTCAGGCAGATTTCAGATTATGTTACAGCAGTTTAATATGTGTGGTCTGTGTTGTGATTTTATTGGAAACAGGATAAGTAGGCCCCGAGTTGTGTGTTGTTTTTTGTAAACATTTCAGTGAACCATATTGTAGTTCAGAAGGCTGCCAGAAATGGATGTTGCAGGTGTAAGGGGCTACTCCCAGATTCTGGCATTTGATGCCTCCTCCACGATTCTGGGAAGGAGTTCGTTCAGAACAACGTTGGATGCAACGAAAACGAGGTGGCCTGCCAAAGTTGTCGGAGGCCATTCTCTGAGACATGTAGCTGTCAGAGCCGAGCAGCGTGCCACTTGGCTTCCGGGGCTCGATCCTCCATCTTATCTTGATGGAACGTAAGGCTATGGCACTTCTTCATGGGATAGTTTTTTGGTTTTGTAGTGTTTGATGAACTGTCATTGTGCAGACTGCCTGGAGATTTCGGGTTCGATCCTTTGGGACTTGGGGAGGATCCTGATGGCCTGAGGTGGTATGTACAGGCGGAGTTGGTCCATTGCCGCTTTGCCATGGCCGGAGTTGCAGGAATCCTTCTAACTGATGTGAGTTAGTGCCATGACAATCTTAATTTTCGTTTACAGTTTGATGATTTTAAGGTTTCCTTCTGCAGTTGCTGCGTGTAACAGGCACAAGTGATTTGCCTGTCTGGTATGAAGCTGGTGCTACCAAGTTCTCTTTTGCAAGTACCAAAACTCTGTTCATAGTTCAGCTATTACTAATGGGGTAGTAGTTTGTTTCTTTTCACATCCAAACATCGTTTCTACACGTGTCAGTTTATTAAGAGCATTACAGAAGAACTCGTATGATTGTTTGTTTGGTCGTAGGTTTGTTGAGACGAAGAGATATATGGACTACAAGAGCCCTGGATCTCAAGCGAAACCGGGTTCTTTCTTCGGGTTAGAGCCTGCCCTTGAAGGCCTTGAACCCGGGTACCCCGGTGGTCCTTTGTTGAACCCTCTAGGCCTCGCTAAGGACATAAAGAATGCTCATCAATGGAAGCTCAAGGAGATCAAGAATGGTTAGTTTGTCAGTTTAGTATTTCCCTGAAATGTGCATTCTGTAATGCAATTTTGTCCCAAGCTAAGTGTGTTTTTCAGGAAGGCTAGCTATGGTGGCTATGTTGGGCTTCATTGTACAAGCTTCTGTTACTCACGTTGGCCCTATTGAAAACCTCGTTGACCATCTTTCTGATCCGCTGCATAGAACCATAGTCCAGAGGTTTTCGGGTTCAGGCTTGTGATGCCGGAGTTCGTATAGAAATCCGCCACTCGTGTAATATGTATGTCAAATGCTTCTGGACATTTTCCATAACCTTGAAATGAAATTCATCATTTCTTTAAAAAAGAATGGAAAGGAATGGCTATTTCAGGAAATTCCACTATAACATTCCAATCAGTAATACATCACAGAGTCACCACTGTTTTACCCTATACAAGATCCAACAAAATACAAAGAGAGGTACATCCTCTATTCATCAGCACCAAAAAACGACCAAAACTTGTACCCAGACAAAAAAAGTAAACATGTACAAGTAGAGATTCTGCAGGAAACACAAACACGAAAACTCACTTCATTTCCAAATATTACGATGACTTTGATGATGGCTTCTTTCTAGCCAAGAACATGAAGAAACGAGGGAATATTGATCTCTTCTTCTTCTTGTGAACCCTAGCTTCTTGATCTGGTGAAGATTCTGTTTCTGTGTTGCTCTGAGTCATGACCACCTTTGGGCTGTTTGGTTCTCCATCACTATAAACCTTGTTAACCTGTACAGGCTGTACTACTGGGATTGACTCAGCTGCTTTCCTTCTCTGATCATGATCTTCCCGCCATTTCCTCAGCTCTTGTTCAACCGCCAGTTTTCCCGCCTTTGCTTTCTCTGCCTTGTCCAAAGCAACTTCTAGAGCCGATTTCCGTTCAGACATCTCTTGACTGACCTCTTCAAGCTTGTTCAGGCTCCTCAGTTCAGACTCCTTGGCTACCTCGATTTGTGTCATGGCAGCCGCCACTCTTAGGTTAGCCTGCTCCTCAGCCTCGTGGGTCCGCTTGCTCAGCTCATAGTACTCTTCAAGAGAGATCGTCACGCCAGCTGGCGAATCCTCAGAGTTTTTGCTCCGGGATGATTCGCTCTCCTGTAAAGCGCTGATGGCGGCTAAAGCCAGTTTCTCTGAAGCCTTTGCAGCCTCGATCTCCTTCTGAGCAGCTAGTAGTCGGCTCTCTATCGTGCTAGCTCCAGCCTTTGCCTGATCGGCTTCCTCCTTGGCCTTCCTCAGATCTTCCCGAGCCGATTCAGCTAGCGTTTTTGCCTGATCGGCTTCCTGGGCAGCTTCCTGTAGCTGCTTGGGAAGGTCCACCATTTTTGCTCGAGTTTCCTTCTCCTTCAGCTGAACAGCAGCTATCTCTGCCTTTGTCCTGTCGAGATCCATTTCCAGAGACTCGATTGCAACCGATGCCATTGCTTCCCTCTGCTTAATCGTGGCAAGTTCCGCCTTTTCGTTCTCCAGTTCCGACTTCAGAGAAACCGCCGCTACCTTCAAGAAATTCACTTCGGCTGTTGCTTTCTCGATGTTCTGATTAACTTCTTCGAGCTCCTTCTTAGCCGAGGCAACTGTTGATAGTACATCACTATGAGTTCTTCTCTCTGGATCCACATTTTCATTGTCCTCTCTCAGTTTCGTCTCCATATAAGCAGCCAGTTCCGCTTTCAGGTCGTGTAATAAAGCTGAAGCTGTATCCAGCTTTGACTTGAGATCCCTAGCCGACTGAATCTGTCGGCTTAGTGTCTCCATCTCTTCCTCGGCCTCTTTTAGCTCCTTCTCCCAGTTCAGTGTGTCGTGCTCTCGAGCCATGGCTGCCCCAATCCTGTGATCCTCGGCCTCAAGGTGAGCCGCGTGAGCTGACTCTAACAACTCCTTAGCGGTTATAAGCTCGATGGTCAACTCCTCAACCGTTTTCTCCACTTCCTTCGATGCAGAAACGGTCTCTTCGGCTTTCTTCACTGCTGCATCTTTCTCAGATAATAAGACAACGTAGTCTTTTCTTAGCGCTTCCAGCTCGTCTTTAACTGTTTTAAGTTCTGTAATGGCAGCAGCGTGCCTGGCTCGGGCTACCTCCACCTGAGCCTTCGCGGCTTGGCTGGCCTCATCAGCAATCCCGTTTTGCATCTCTTCAACTCGGAGTTTTGCCAGCTCAGCATCCTGCTTCGCTTGCTGCTCTTCAGTTTGCACCCTTTCAAGATTGAGCTTCAGTTCTTCGATAAGCCTTTTAGTGCTCTCCAACTCCTTCAAAACGTGAACTTTATCACTTTCAGCTGCCTCACATTTTCTCTTGTACACTGGAATCTCCTCCTGTACTTTCTCCAGTTCTTTTTCTATCACTTTTCGCCTCTGCAAAAACAAAATAAAAAAATACTACATAAGACTATAGACAATGAAAAAACATGGTATGGCTCAATCTTAAGACTGGAATCCTACATTAGACTAGGAAGAAAATTTACCTCAACAGTCTGCACTTTGTGTGCCTTCCAGTCTACAATTCCTCCGAATTTCGAGACAGCTTGTTTGACAGATTCGATTGGCGCTGCTGTGTCAATTACGCCCAAACTTGGTGAATTCCTAGGACTCTCAGAAGAAGATTGAACAGATGCTGCAGACTTGGTAGTACTTATCTTGGGACTTTTAGGAACAAAATGCGCAGAATTCTTGAGGGATGAAATGGCAGTAGGCGAAAAATCTTCAGAGTTCTGTCTTATTCTAATGGCTGGATATGAGACTTCTGTGTTTCTCACAGGTGACTCTATTGAAGCAGAATCCCCAGCAGATGCTGCATGTCCATTGGATATATCATTTGACTGAACATGAGTATCGATAGGATGAACAGTCTCAACGGGAGCCTCGGGTGTTCTAGAAACTTCCAAAATTTCACCAGATGTTGGACTCAACAAAAGAACCTCGTCTTTTGGCAGAACATGAATATCACTAGCAGGAGCAACATCAGCAGGTGGGAAATCCAAACCATGAGGTGAAGCTTCTGATTCTCTTGCTTCAGGATGTTCACCTAGTCCAGCTATTTCAGTACCTTCATAGTCATCCTTTGAATGATTTAACATGGGAGTGGCATTTTTTTGTGGAGATTCAGAGTCTGATTTTCCATTAGACTCTATTGGGACTTGAGTTTTTGGTTCATACTTGTGAGGGGAGGAACTAGTTGGTGCTGCAGAAGATTCTATGAGAGTATTTCCCTCCATGTTTTTCAAATCTTCCATCACAAATACGTGCTAAGAAAGGCCGATATCTACAATTCAATTAACCTGAAAACAGAAAAAATACGCAACTATTTCAGACTGATAATGGACCAAACAGATGGATATCTGCACATCTATGCCTACTTTTCATGAACAGCTAGCTAACAAGCAAATTGCTGCCTTGAAAAGACTCTTAGGTCATAATGGTTGAAAAACAAAGAAAATAACAAGTGGACTTCTTTGGGCAAAAAGTTAAATTTTTGCTAATAGGCATGCAAGGATAAACAATGCTAAGATGCAAACGCCATCATCTAGGCCATAAATACTGCAAGTTTTCCATCCGAACACTAAGTAAATGACTTCAGAAAAAAAGGCTATAAAGTATTCCACGAGTTCAGGGATTCGGTGTTATTTAATACAGTGATGATATGTCCTAATGCTTCTCTTTGCGTGGCAGTTGGTGCACAAAGTAACCATAAAACGAACGCAATAACACCTAAATGCTATTAATAAGATTAAATCACCATTTAACAAGAAAGCACTAAAGTGATCAAAAGAAACAAAAGCCCAATGCACATTGAATTTCAAGTATAAGCATGCTTTGCAACAGAGTTAAATATGGAATCCTCCAACCAAAAACATTTCAGAAACAACAGATGGACAGCAGCCACGACGACAAAGTATCAGAGTTCAATGTTGCAAATGATGTGAATTTTCATTTATAATAAATGACAAGTAAACAGATTTTTCCAATCAACTCCCATAAAATTATAATAAATGCCCAATATTTCCACAACCTGGTTTCTAACCTTATTCAAAAACAATCATTGGAAAATTAGCTGCAAGAACATATTTACCTGACAAGGCACAAACTTTGATTCTATTGGAACAGAAATTAATCAATCAAAAAATTAATCATCCTTAAACCGATGGAAGGTGAACACATAGCATAAGAAACAGAGAAGATAGATACCTACCTCGAAACTGAATCGCCACCACAAAGCAAAGAAGGGAAAAGTCAATAGAGAAGACGCCAAACACATTTATATTGATTCATACAAAACTACAACAATCCACAGCCTCATAAATAAGATACAGTTTGCACAAAATAAGAATTCCAAACAAAAACAATCAACAAATTCACAAAAACTGAGAAATGCATAAGCATAAGCACAAACACAGACTTGAACATAAACAGAAAGCAACAAATACCTGCAAGAAAGAATCGGGTAGAAACAGCGGATTAGGGTTTCTTCGTAAATGTTAAGGTTCGTATTTCAGGAATTTGAGGAAGAAAAATGAAAGAGTAATCAGGACAAGGAGAGGAGGAGCTTGCTCAATGTTCATAAGCTCTTTAATTTTTAATATTTTTTTTAATAATGAAAATAAAAGAATAATTTGTTTAGTGAAATGACGTATTTAAAGAAGTGGAGGTGATTCAAAAAGTCGCCGCCGATCAAGGTGTGGCCTTTCATTACTTTCTGTCCTTTTTAAGTCTACCGCGCGTGTGTTTCAACGACACCGTCTTTGAGAGGGATAAGAGCCCAATTGATTTTATTGGACTGATTTTAGCCCACTAAAAATAGGGTGTTACTATATAATTTTGTGTTACAAGTGTATTTAGCATAATCTTTAAAAATATTGATTGAATTTGAACCCTCATGTTAATGTCTTAGAAGTATTCATTGATGATTATTCCTTTTGAAAGTTTATGAATAATAGTATAAATGACTAACGCGCTATAAGATAGTGGTGGTTGGTATGCTAGCAGAATAATAATTGGTCGTGAGATAAAAACATAAATTAACAAAACCAAATGCTCCACTACATTGTTTGTATACATCTATCTATTCCCTATGTGCAAGAATCTACAAGCAATCACAAAATATTCTAAGACACTTATTAACACAATAAACAATAGCAAATACAAACTCAATAACCCTTCCAAAAAACTCATTTTGCAATAGTACTAAACTTCCTAGGATCAGTCACATTAATCTTCCAATGCCCACTCTTCAACCCTCTTTCCTTAGCCTTATTCCTATCCCACTCCAACTCAACCAACCTCTGCTTTTCCAGCCCACAAAACCTCTGCAAGCTCTCATCCATGGCGTCGTGCAGCTTCCACCACCTCGAATGCGCTGCATCGCTCGCGTAAACGTGCTGTTCTTCGAGATCCCAGTTGCAGTCATAGTCCCTGTAGCACAACCACGGCTTCAACCCGAGATAATGGATCGAATACAGCTTCGGGGGATCAGACCCGAAAAGCTGGTTCTTGACTCCGGATTCTACTGTAGAATTCGACCAGAAATTCTTCAAGAAGTTTATCCTCCTCGGCAACCTATGCCACCAGAAGAAAACCTCGTTCAAGAAACCCTGATCGCCGCCGTTGTAGGACACGATTTCATCCGTACGTGTCATGAACATTTTGAAAGTGCAGTTCGACGGTTCGATCACCATGATACCAGAGTTGAAGATCGAACCGTCGTTGCCCGAAGCGGAGATCTGAGGGAAGTGGAAGAGGATGTCGAGGTTTCGGAGTACGATGATGTCGGCGTCGATGAAGATGATCTTGTCGTATTCGGTCAGCTGCCATAGCCGGAACTTGCTGTAGTTGTATTCGTTGTAGGTGCCTTTCTCGGCTCGGGGGTTTCGGATCCGGGTGATGAACCGGAGCTGCCACCCGGACCGGGCGAGGGCGGCCCGTTTCGGGGCGGAGATGCTGCTGTCGAGGAGGAGGAGGAGGTCGCGGGTGGTTCCGGCGTGGCGGAGGCTCTGTGCTAGGGCTATTGCGCCGCACACGTAGGCTTCCGACGAGTGGAGGACAGTGGCGTAGGCTTCTCTTTTGGCGGTTTTAGCGCTCCGTTCGATTTTTGATACATCGTATACCGTGTCTACTCCTGTGATGATTAAGGCGGGAAATTAGTCCAATACTACCTAATAGCAAATTTTGAAATAAGAAGGGAAATAAAATTATGGAATGTACAAATTTGCTAAACCTGATTTGCAAGAACGATCAATAACTAATAAGCTATTGCTATATCGATTGTGGTGTAGGGATATGGATTGTTTTTGTTTTTGTTTTTAAATACAAATTGATATTGCTGTAATTAAGAATGTGATATATAATAAAAAA
>JAAGWI010141771.1:0-33557 GCA_012274505.1 Galium porrigens var. tenue
CGCGACCGGATAGGAAAGGGGCCCGTTCGCATCTGGCGAACGAGCCCTTCGAACCTCGGATGGAAGGATCAATACACCCGCTTCTTCGGCTTGATGTATTCGATCTCGTCGGTGAGCGTATAGTCGTGGACCGGGCGGTAATCGATGCTCGTGGCGCCGCCCTTGCCGCCCCAGCCTTCGAAGGTGGCGACGGTGTGCTTCATCCAGTTCTTGTCGTCGCGCTCGGGGAAGTCCTCGTGCATGTGTGCGCCGCGGCTTTCCTTGCGGTTGGCGGCGCACTCGATGGTGACGACGGCCTGGCCGATCAGATTGTCGAGCTCGAGCGTCTCCACCAGGTCGGTGTTCCAGATCAGCGAGCGGTCCTGGATGCCCACGTCCTGGAAGCCGGCATAGACCTGCTTCATGTGCTCGACGCCTTCGGCCAGCAGCGCGCTGTCGCGGAACACGGCGCAGTGGCGCTGCATCGTCTTCTGCATGTCGGCGCGGACCTCGGCGGTCGGGCGCGAACCCTTGGCGTTGCGGAAGTGATCGAGGCGGCCGAGCGCGAACTCCTCCGAGCCCTTGGGCAGCTCGTTGTGCTTCATGCCGGGCTTGAGCAGCTCCTTGAGGCGCAGTCCGGTGGCGCGGCCGAACACGACCAGGTCGATCAGCGAGTTGGAGCCCAGGCGGTTGGCGCCGTGCACCGACACGCAGGCCGCCTCGCCGACCGCGAACAGGCCGGGGATCACGGCATCCGGATCGCCATCCTTATTGTGGACGACCTCACCGTGATAGTTGGTCGGGATGCCGCCCATATTGTAGTGGACGGTCGGCACCACCGGCAGCGGCTGGCGGGTCAGGTCGACGCCGGCGAAGATCTTGCCGGTCTCGGTGATGCCCGGCAGGCGCTCGTGCAGGATCTTCGGATCGATGTGGTTGAGGTGAAGGAAGATATGGTCCTTCTCCTTGCCGACGCCGCGGCCCTCGCGGATCTCCATCGCCATCGAGCGCGCGACCACGTCGCGGCTGGCGAGATCCTTGGCCGAGGGGGCATAGCGCTCCATGAAGCGCTCGCCCTCTGAGTTGGTGAGATAGCCGCCCTCGCCGCGCGCACCCTCGGTGATGAGCACGCCGGCGCCGTAGATCCCGGTCGGGTGGAACTGGACGAATTCCATGTCCTGCAGCGCGATGCCCGCGCGCAGGGCCATGCCGTTGCCGTCGCCGGTGCAGGTGTGCGCCGAAGTCGCCGACTGGTAGACGCGGCCGCCGCCGCCGGTGGCGAGGACCACGGCATGGCTGCGGAAGCGGTGGATCGAGCCGTCTTCCATGCACAGCGCGATCACGCCGCGGCACTTGCCGTCTTCCATGATCAGGTCGAGCGCGAAATACTCGACATAGAAGTCCGCGTCGTACTTCAGGCTCTGCTGGTAGAGCGCGTGGAGCATGGCGTGGCCGGTGCGGTCCGCCGCCGCGCAGGTGCGCTGCACGGGCGGGCCTTCGCCCATGTTCTGCATGTGGCCGCCGAACGGGCGCTGGTAGATCGTGCCGTTGTCGTTGCGGCTGAACGGCACGCCGGCATGCTCGAGCTCGTACACCGCCTGCGGTGCCTCGCGGACCATGTACTCGATCGCGTCCTGGTCGCCGAGCCAGTCGGAACCCTTGACGGTGTCGAACATGTGCCACGACCAGTGATCGGGCGTGTTGTTGCCGAGCGAGGCGGCGATGCCGCCCTGCGCCGCCACGGTGTGGCTGCGAGTCGGGAACACCTTGGTGATGCAGGCAGTCTTCAGCCCGGCCTCGGCACAGCCCATGGTGGCGCGCAGGCCCGAGCCGCCGGCGCCGACCACCACCGCATCATAGGTGTGATCGATGATCTTGTAGGCAGACATCAGAGCGCGGCTCCCGCCGTGAAGGCGATCTTGAGGATCGAGAAGATGGCGGTGGTGCCCGCCGCCAGCGTGAAGAAGTTGAGCAGCACCATCAGGACGATGTGAGTCTCGTCATGCTGATAGTCCTCGATCACCACCTGCAGGCCGAGGCGGAAATGATAGAAGGTGACGAGGACGAGGAGGGTCAGCGGCACGGCGACCTGGGTCTGGGCGATCCACTGGCGCGCCGTCTCGAAATCATAGGCCGGGAGCAGCGCGATGCTGAGCACGAACCACAGCATCAGCACGAGGTTGGCGCCGGCGGTGAGCCGCTGGTGCCACCAGTGATGCGAGCCCTCATGCGCCGAACCGAGGCCGCGGACCTTGCCGATGCTGGTGCCGTTACCCATTGGTCTTCCCCCAGATGATATAGGCCCAGAAGGCCGCGGTGAGGAGAACCGCGGCGACATAGGTCAGCGTCGCGGTGATCTTGTTGGCCTTGAGCTCGAAGTTCGCGCCCTGATCGAGGAAGAAATGGCGGATGCCCGAGCTCATATGCTGGAAGAAGGACAGCGTCAGCCCGATCCCGAAGACGTAGCCGACGATGTTGAGCGCGCCGGACTTCACCGTGAACAGGTCAAGGAACGCCGCATAGGCCGCCGGGCCCGAGGCGAGGGCGACCAGCCACCAGACGAACAGGATCGTCCCGACGGTCGCCATGCCGCTGCCGGTGACGCGGTGGGTGATGGAGGCCGCCATGCCGGGGCCCCACTTCCAGATCGACAGATGCGGCGACAGCGGTCGCGCTTCGTTGCGCACATTGGCCAAGATTATGTCCTTCCTCGGTCGGTGCCGTCTCCTTAATCCCGATGCCGCCGGATGCAAGCTGGCATGCACGGCGCCCGGCTTGGCTAACCCCGCCTTAACCACTTCGCCCGCATATCGCAGGGCAAGTGGCCGATCGTCCCGCGGCCGCACAGGGGACAAGTTTCGTGACCAACGCCGTTTCGCTTGAGGATCTGCCGTCACCGGGTTCCACGGCTGCCCGCATCGATGTGCGCGCGCGCCTTCGCATCTTCGACTTCGAAGGCTCGCTCGCCGCTTCCGGCCGCGCCGCCTGGGAAGCGCTGGAACCTGAGATTCGCGCGGTTTCGGAGGCCTATTGGCAGCAATGGCTGCGCTGCTTCGCCGATGAGCGCAGCTGGGCGCCCGACGATACGCAGAAGATGATCGATCTCGGCATCGTCTTCCTCAAGAACCGCTTCCTCGATACCGAGGGCCGGGCCTGGCTCGAGTCGATCGAGCGCTCGGTCGCGGCGGCCTATGCCGCGAACGTGCCGCCGATGGCGCTCCTCTCGATGATCAGCGCGAGCGACCGGGCGGCGCTCGAGATCCTGATTCGCCGCGTCGGCACCGAGGACCGGCGACTCGCCGGGCTGATCGACACGCTGATGCGTCTCTCCGCCCTCGAAGGCGACATCACCGTCGAGATCTACAACATGTATCGCGAGCACAGCGCCCAGGCGGCGCGCGACCGGCTGGCCGAGGATTTCCGCGATTCGATCGGCGGCACCGTCCAGCGCGCCTCGCGCGAAGGCGAGCAGCTGCGCGTCCAGGCCGGCCACACCTCCGCTTCGGCGCGCGGGATGCTGGGCAAGGCGTCGGAAGTGGCGGCGGCGGCGGAGCAGTCGGCAGTGGCTATGCGCGAGGCGGCGCAGACGGCGGCGGGCCTGATCCGGGCGATCGAGGATGCGCGGATGGAAGTGGAAGCGGCGGCGGGGATCGCGACGCGGGCTTCCTCGCAGGCAAGCGATGCAGTGGGGATGAGCGAGGCGCTGAGCGATCATGCCAAGTCGATCGAATCGATCCTGGGGCTGATCCGCGACATTGCCGGCCAGACCAACCTGCTGGCGCTGAACGCGACGATCGAGGCGGCGCGGGCGGGCGATGCCGGGCGGGGCTTCGCCGTGGTGGCGCAGGAAGTGAAGAGCCTGGCGAACCAGACGGCGCGGGCGACGGACGACATTGCGGCGAAGATCGCGGCGATCCAGTCGGCGACGAAGAGCACGGTGGAGACCAATGCGTCGATCCGCTCGACGGTGACCGAGGTGCAGGAAAGCGCCAACCGCATCCGCAGCGCGATGGAGGTCCAGGCGCAGACCGTCACTGCGATCACTGCCGCGGTCGACGAGACGGCGCTCGCCGCCGACTCCATGTCCGCCACCATCGGCGCCATCCGCGAGGATACCAAGTCGGTCACCCATGAGATCGACACGCTCCAGAAGGACGTGGCCGAGGTCGACGACCGTCTCCACAAGCTGCGCGCCGCGGCGGACAGTTTCTCCAGCAGCGTGGCAGCCTGAAGTGCTTCGTCATTCCCGCGAAGGCAGGGCTCCAGGGGCAAGCAGGACAGCACTTGCTACTCTGGACCCCCGCCTTCGCGGGGATGACGGGGACAGGGCGACGCGCTACGCAGGCGCATGACCACCCACATCCTCCTCACCGGCGCGAGCCGCGGCATCGGCGCCGCGATCGCCGAGAGCTTCAGGAACGACGCGGTTCGCCTGATCGGCCAGGGCACCCGGAGCGGCATCCCCGCCGACTTCGCCGATCCCAAGGCGCCCCGGAGCTTGTGGAACAAGGCGCTCGATGCGCTGGACGGCCGCATCGACATACTCATCAACAATGCCGGCGTGTTCGAGAGCAATCCGCTCGACATCGAGCATGACGACTGGGTGGCGAGCTGGGAACGGACGATGCGGGTGAACCTCACCGCCACGGCCGAGCTTTGCCGCCTCGCCATCTGCCACTGGCAGGCCGAGGGGCGCCCCGGCCGTATCGTCAACATGGCGAGCCGCGCCGCCTATCGCGGCGACAGCCCGGCGCACTGGCATTATGCGGCGTCCAAGGCGGGCATGGTCGCCATGACCAAGAGCATTGCGCGCGGCTATGCCCGCCAGGGCATCCTCGCCTTCGCGATCTGCCCGGGCTTTACCATGACCGGCATGGCCGACGACTATCTCGCCAGCCGCGGCGGCGAGAAGCTGCTTGCCGACATTCCCCTGGGGCGCGTGGCGGATGCCGACGAAGTGGCCGTGCTCGCCCGCTTCTGCGCGCTTTCGGCGCCGCCCTCGATGACCGGCGCAGTGCTCGACATCAACGGAGCGAGCTATGTCCGATAGCGCCGGGCCAAGGCTCCCTCTTGCCGCGCGCCAGGTCTTCCTGCTGACCGGCCTGGACGGCGTGGACAGGATCTGGATGCAGAGCCCCACGCGTGTCGCGCTGCTGATGCGCCAGGGCCGCAAGTTGAACTATCGCGCGATCGAGACCCCCGAACTGAAGGTGGTCGTCGCGCGTCCTGTGGAGATCGATTGATGTCGAGCTGGAAGCTCATCCTGCCCTGCACCCGCGCCGAAGCGGAGGCAATCGATGCCGATGACGAGGCGCTGTTCGGCATCGAGCCGATGCCCGTCCTGCTCACGAGCGAGCGGATCGAGGACGATCCCGACCATTGGCAGCTCGAGGCCTTTTTCGAGTCGAAGCCCAACAGTGCCGCGCTCGATGCGGTGCGCGCGCTGGTGCCGAGCGCGAAGGGCGTGAAGGCCGTCGCCGAGCGGATCCGCGACGCCGATTGGGTGACGCTGAGCCAGGCCGGGATCGAGCCCGTCCATGCCGGCCGCTTCTACGTCCACACCGCCACCAACAAGGGCAGGGTGCCCGAAGGCGCCACGGTGTTCCGCATCGATGCCGGCCTCGCCTTCGGCACCGGCACGCACGAAACGACGTCGGGCTGCCTGGTCGCGCTCGACCAGCTGAAGCACGAGGGCAAGCGCTTCGAGAATGTCCTCGATCTCGGCACCGGTACCGGGCTGCTCGCCTTCGCGGCGCTTCATCTCTGGCCGCGCGCCTATGCCACGGCGTCCGACATCGATGCGCGGGCGGTCGCCGTCACCGGCGAGAATGCGGCGCTGAACGGCGTGAAGCCCGGCGGCGGGCAGGGCGCATTGGCACTGGCCGTGGCGGCGGGCGTCGAGCATCCGCTGCTGATCGGCCGTGCGCCCTATGACCTGGTCATCGCCAACATCCTCGCCGGCCCGTTGATCGAGCTCGCGCCGAGCATCGGCGCGGTGCTGGCCGAAGGTGGCACGCTGATCCTCGCGGGGCTGCTCAAGGGGCAGGCCGAGGCGGTGGCGCAAGCCTATCGCCGCCAGGGTCTCCGCCTGGTCCGTCGCGCCGGTCGCGGCGACTGGCCGACGCTGACGCTGACGAAACGCGTCCGCTACGGAACCGAGCGGGTGACGCGGTTGAGCCGGGGCAGGGGCGAGGCGCCGGGCTTCGGAAGCTGGTGACGAACTCGCCCGTCGCTTGAAGGAAGGGGCCAGGACGAATCGGCATTCGGACTTCAGCGTCGCCCATTGCCCAGAATTCCGGCGTCACCCCGGCCTTGTTCCGGGGGGCGAATTACCTGCGCAAGCCATCCCTCCCGATCGCAAATGTCGGTCGGGCCTAGGGGGCTTTCGATCGTGCATATTCCTGCGTGCCGCGGGTGATCACCTCATCCCCCGGCAGGATCTCCGCGATCGGAATGTCCGGCTGGGCGAGGATCTCCTCGTAGAGCGGCGCGAAATCGGTCTCCGCCGTGGCGCGCAGCAGATCGGCATAGCCCGGGATGACGAAATAGTTCTGCTGGAAGTCGTCGATCCGATAATCGGTGCGCATCACGCGCTTCAGGTCGAAACCGATCCGATTGGGGCTGTCGCTCTCCAGCGCGAACACGCTCTCGGCGAAGGACGAGACGATGCCGGCGCCGTAAATGCGCAGATCGTCATCCTCGCGGATCAGCCCGAACTCCACCGTGTACCAGTAGAGCCGGCCGAGCTGCTTCAGCGCGCCGAGTTCCAGCGCGCGGTTGCCGCCGCGGCCATAGGCCTCGAGATAATCGGCGAACACCGGGTCCGCGAGCATCGGCACATGGCCGAACACGTCGTGGAAGACGTCGGGCTCCTGGATATAGTCGAGCTGGTCGGGCCGGCGGATGAAGTTGCCGGCGACGAAGCGGCGATTGGCCATGTGATCGAAGAACACGTCGTCGGGCACCAGCCCGGGCACCGCCACCACCTGCCAGCCGGTGAGCTTCATCAGCCGCTCGCTCAGCTCCTCGAAATTCGGAATGCCCGATTCGGAAAGGCGCAGCGCGTCGAGGCCCTTCAGATATGCCTTGCTCGCGCGGCCCGGCAGCAGCTTCGCCTGCCGGGCATAGAGCTTGTCCCAAACGCCATGTTCCTCGGCGGTATAGGCCTGCCAGTTCTGCGGGATCGTCCAGTCGGCCGATGCACCCTCGGGCGGGCGATCGAGCACATGCGTGTCTTGAGCCATGAAAATAGCATAGCATGCGATGGTGCAGGTGCGAAATGGGGGATGGTCGGTTGCGGGTTCTGGGACGACTGATCGGATCGCTGCTGGTGGCGGTGATCCTCTATTTCGCCGCTGCGGCACTGGGCGCGGGGCTGGCGGTCAACAGCGGGCGCGAGCCGCCCGCCACGGGCGTGCGCATCTATGTCGCCGACAATGGCGCACACACCGATCTCGTCCTGCCCGCCGCTGCCTTTCGCGACATCGCCCGGCCAGAGCATCTGGCCGATCCCCGCTATGGCGCCGAGCCCTATCTCGCCTTCGGCTGGGGCAATCGTGATTTCTATCTCCACACCGCCCGGTGGCGCGACATCAACCTGTGGCGCACCGCCAAGGCAATGGCCGGCGCGGGATCGACCGTGCTCCACGTCGAGCATGTGCCCGAGCCGCGCGCGGACGGATCGGTGCGCGCGGTGCTGCTCCGGCCCGAGGAATATCGCCGGCTGGTCGCCTATGTCCGCGGCACCTTCGCCGCCGGGCCGGTGGTGCGCGGCTATGACACGCGCGACGCCTTCTATTCGGCGAGGGGCGGCTATAGCGCGATCCGCACCTGCAACGAGTGGACGGGCGGGGGCCTGCGCGCGGCGGGCGTGCGGATGGGCGTCTGGACGCCGCTGCCCTGGGGCGTGATGCTGTGGATACGCCCCCCCGCCCCGCCGCCGCGCCGCCGCCGCACCTCGCCCTTGCGATGGAGCCGGCCCGCGCCGCGCTGACTGTGGCCGAGCTCGCGCGTTTCCGCATCGCCGGGCTCCCCCGGGGCGACGGCCGCCCGGTGCTGGTCTCCCCGGGGCTGTGCAACACCGATCGTTCCAACTTCGTGTTGCGCGCGGTGCTGCGACGCCTGGGTTATCGCCCCTATCCCTGGCGGCTCGGCCGCAATTTCGGTGTGCGTACGGTGGGGCCCGAATGCGAGGAGCTGATCGCCCGCGTCGAGGAAATCTGCCGCGAGACTGGCGAGCAGGTCACGCTGGTGGGCGTCTCGCTCGGCGGGGTCATGAGCCGCATCGTCGCGCATCGCCGTCCCGACCTGGTGCGCGCGGTGCTCACGATCAGCGCGCCCTTTGCCGGCCCGCCCAGCGCCACCAATGTCTGGCGCCCGTTCCAGCTGCTCACCGGCGAGAAGATCGCCGATCCGGCGGTCGTCCGGCGGCTGGAAGAAGCGGCGCGCCCGCTGCCCATGCCGTCCGCGGCGATCTGGAGCCGCAGCGACGGGTTCGTGAACGGCCTGATCTGCCGCGAGCGCGAAGGCGCCGCCTGCCGCGCGGTGGAAGTGCGCAGCGGCCATCTGCTCGTCCAGATGAAGCCGCAGGTGCTCCGCGCGGTGGCGGAGATATTGCGAGGCTGGGCCTAGATCGGCGTGCCGCCAACCGCCTCGAACCGCATCAGGTCGCGCGCGCCGATGCCGAGCGCCGGCCAGGCAGCGCGCCATTCCCGGATGTGCGGGCTGGTCCCATGCGCCGCCAGCGAGCCATGGTCCGCCCAATGCTCGGTCACATGGATCAGCCCGGGATCGAGCACGTCCTCGCCATAGCTGTAGTGCAGGCAGCCGGGCTCTGCGCGACTCGCCGAGACCATCGCCGCCATCGCCGGCCGCGCGGCGTCGAGATTGGCGGCGGCCAGGCGGAAGGTGCCGGTGATGATCAGCATGGAAATCGCTCCGTCGCGGTGCGCGGCCAGGTGAGGACCAGGAGCATGGCGGCAACGAGATGGCTGGCGAGGATCACCACCGGCACGCCGTTCCACGCCGGATCGGCGGGCAGCAGCGCGCCCATCGCCATGCGCTTGAAGAGCAGGTCCCACAGCAGCAGCAGCAGCAGCAGCACCGCCAAGCCCGCCGGCCGGTGCCGCCGGGGCAGGCGGCGCCAGGCGAGCACCAGCGGCGGCAGCGCGAGCGCCATCGTGGCCGCCACCATCGCGGGAAAGGCGAGGGCCTCGCCGAACAGCGCCCTGCCGATGATTCGCTCGTCGCCCCCGCCCGTCGCCACGGTGACGATCCGCGCGAGCGGCAGGTTGGCGAAGATCAGGAACAGGCCCAGCGGCCCGCGCAGCGCCATCCCGGCATAGATCAGCAGCCAGCTCAGTATCGGTCCGGCCAGCGCCGCGAGCCAGGCGGCCGAATCCGGGCAGGCTTCGGGCAAGGTGAAAGTGGCCAGCGCCATGCCGCCCCAGGCGCCGCAGACGATGCGGCCGGTCAGGTGATGGGCGAGTTCATGGGCGCCGAGGCAGAGCCACGAAAGCGCGGCGATAAACGGCAGCGCGCGGGCGCCGGGCCAGCGGGCCATCGTCCGGTTCAGGCGGTTTCGCGGTCGAGCAATTCCCGGGCATCGAGGCCGAGCAGTGCGATATGCTCCTTCACCCGCGGCCAATAGCCGGTGAGGAAGCGCTCGCGCTCGGCGATGCGCAGCTTCTCCACCGCGCCCGGCAGCACGAACATACCGACGCCGCGACGCACCTCGACATAGCCGTCGTCCTGGAAGCTCTGATAGGCCTTGGCCACCGTCAGCGGATTGGCGCCATGCTCGGCCGCCAGCGCGCGCACCGACGGAAGCTGATCCCCTGCCCGGTATTGCCCGCGCAGGATCGCCGCGGCGATGCTGGCGCGCAGCTTGAGGTAGACCGGGCTGTCCTCGTGCTCTAGCGCTGTCATGCTGCTATAATACACCAATCAGGCGTCGGGTCCATACCCCGGATTCCACCTATGTGCGATTTCGGACAGTGTCGGGCGGGGACGCTCTTCCAGCGGCAGGGCGGGGGTGCCGATGAAGACGAATCCGGCGATCGTCTGCGGCGCTTCGCCGAACAGGTCGCGCACGGCGTCCGAATAGGCGGCCCAGCCGGTCAGCCAGCCGCCGGCGAAGCCCATGGCGTGCGCGGCGTGGAGCAGGTTCATGCAGGCCGCGCCCGCGGAGAGCTGCTGTTCCCATACCGGGATCTTGTGCGGCACCACCGGGGCGAAAAGCACCACCACCACCGCCGCCGCCTGCGTGGCGAACTGGATCGCCGCCTCCTCGTCGCGTGCGGTGCAGTCCGCCCTTTCGTTGCGCAGGATCGCCGCGAGCCGCTCGCCCAGCGCGGCCCGCGCCGTCTCGGGCACGATCACGAAGCGCCAGGGGAAGAGCTTGCCGTGATCCGGCGTGCGCGCGGCGATCTCGATCATCGCGTCGAGCTGTTCCGGGGTGGGCCCCGGCCCGGCCATGTCGCGCGGCTTGCCCGAGCGGCGGGTGCGGAGATGGGCGAGCAGCGAGGAAGCGTCGTTGAGCATGGCGCGCATCTAGGGAGCGGCGGGCGGCGGCGCAAACCGCGCCATCGCGGACCAGAAAGGATTCGACTGCGCAACGATGAAGATGCTCAGATCGTCGCCCACAGGAACCGGTCCGGGAGTCTCGCGGTCATGTCTCACGAATACGAAGAAGCCTCGAAGGATATGCATGGCGAGGAAGCGAAGGCGCATGCGCTCGGCGCCAGCATGAACGTGATACGCAGCGTGAGCTGGGGCCAGGGCACGAGCGGAACGCTCAACGTCGCCACCGCGCTGACCCGCCCCTGTTCGAGCTTCGTGGCCTCGGGCATCATGTTCCAGATTCAGACGACGGTCGGCGCCACTTCGTTCCCCTTCACCTATCACGGCCCGAGGACGCGCACCGTGCTTCAGCAGATCCTCCGGCCGGGCACGAACATCGTGCTCCAATGAGCGCGGACCCGCGGTTCAAGGGGTAAGGGCGCCGACGGGCCGGTGCCGCACCGCGCATGCTTTACAGCGGCTTCATTCCGTCTAGTTTGGCCGCCCATGCGCCGGGCCCGGAGCCCGGAACCGATATCAAAGGGCAATAAACCGCATGGTCGACACTCCAACCGCCGATAGTCCGGCAGAGCCGGACATCACCCACGTCAATCCCGCTGCGGAGAAGACGTGGTTCGGGCACCCCCGCCAGCTGGCGCGCATGTTCACCACCGAGATGTGGGAGCGCTTCGGCTATTACGGGATGCGCGCGCTGCTGACGCTCTATCTCACGCAGCATTTCATGTTCGGCGATCGCGAGGCGACCGGCCTCTATGGCGGCTATACCGCTCTCGTCTATCTCACCCCGCTGATCGGCGGCTATCTGGCCGATCAGTATCTGGGCTCGAAGCGCGCAGTGAAGTTCGGCGCGATCATCATGTCGCTCGGCTATCTGATCCTCTGCTTCGGCGGCCCCACCGCCAAGCCCCATGCGACGATCGACGGCCAGCGCTACGAAGTGTCGATCGGCAAGTCGGCAGAGGGCAAGGAAGTCCGCTACGTCGTCGTCGGCAACGGTGCCGAGGTGAAGAAGCTCGAGATCAAGGGCAATGACGACGGCACTGTCGATCTGCTCGATGCCGGCGCGGTCGCGCGCAAGGTCGAGAAGGGCAAGTTCGAATCCGGCGCGGACCGCAACCCCTTCTACGTGATGGTGATGCTGATCGCGCTGTCGATGGTGTCGGTGGGCAACGGCTTCTTCAAGCCGAACATCTCCACCATGGTCGGCGAGCTCTACGAGCAGGGTGACCGACGACGCGACAGCGGCTTCACCATCTTCTATATGGGCATCAACACCGGTTCGCTCTTCTCGCAGATCCTCTGCCCCTGGCTTGCCGTGGCCTATGGCTGGAGCTGGGGCGTCGGCCTCGCCGCGATCGGCATGATGATCTCGTGGTCGCTGATCCAGTTCAACGGCGGCAAGCTCGACGGCTATGGCGAGCCCCCGGCCAAGCCCGGCGTGAATTCGCAGCAATGGATCATCTATGCGGTGGCTCTCTGCGTCGTGCCGCTCTTCTACCTGCTCTATGTCAACCTGATGCATTCCACCGCGCCCGCCGCGGGTTCGGGCTTCATCGGCTATGTCGTGTCGTTGCCGCTGATGGGCAAGCTGCTGTTCGGCTCGTTCCTGCTCGGCGTGCCGGCGATCCTGATCTGGTCGTTCTTCGCGGGCAGCCGCACCGAGTTCCAGATGATGCTGGCGGCGATGGTGCTGATCGTCTTCAACGTCGTGTTCTGGACGTTGTTCGAACAGGCGGGCTCGTCGCTCACATTGTTCGCGGATCGCAACACCAACCTGTCGGTCTTCGGGCTCTTCACCATCACCGCGGGCCAGACCCAGTTCTTCAACGCGGCCTTCATCGTGCTGCTCGCGCCGTTCATGTCGATGCTGTGGACCGCGCTGTCGAAGCGCGGGCTCGAGCCGTCGATCCCCGTCAAGTTCGGCATCGCGCTGATCGGCGTGGCGGCGGGCTTCCTGCTGCTCGTCTGGGGCGCTGCCTATGCCGACACCAATTTCCAGGTGGGCATCTGGTGGCTGGCCGGCCTCTATTTCATCCACTCCTTCGCCGAGCTCTGCATCTCGCCGGTGGGCCTGTCGATGATCACCAAGCTGTCGATCGCACGCGTGGTCGGGCTGATGATGGGCGTGTGGTTCCTGTCGATCTCGGTGGCGCAATATGTCGCCGGCGTGATCGCGCAGTTCGCCAGCGTCGACACGGTCGGCGGCCAGGTGACCAATCTCAAGGTGAGCCTCGACACCTATGTGGGCGTGTTCACGACGATCTCGATCGCCGCGATCATCCTCGGCGTGCTGCTGCTGCTGCTCAGCTGGCCGCTGAAATATTGGATGCACGGCGTGAAATGACCGCTGCGCCTTCCGCGCAAACGAAAAGGGGGAGCGTCGCCGCTCCCCCTTTTTGCGTCTGGCGGTGTCGCCGGATCAGGCGGCGAGGCGCAGCTCGACCTGCGCGTCGGCGGCAGCGCGCGGCGCCGTGGCCGGCAGCGTGACTTCGCGGCGAGCGGCAAGGAAGAGCGAGATAAGCGAGAACATCGTGAAACCCTCATTCGTGCATGCTTTGCTGCAACGCAACATGACGGGAAATGGGTTGAAGATGCATTTGCCGCAACTGCAATGAATTGGGGTGCCGGTTGCGGAATGTGCAATCATATTCCCAGCGGCGGCGCCTTTTTCTATCCTCCCCCGCAAGGGGGAGGTGGCGCGCGCAAGCGCGACGGAGGGGGAGGTAAGCGATGCGCCTGGAAGGATCACGGGACGGCAGGCGTAACGCCAAGCATCTGCGCGAACGGATGACGCCTCCCGAAATCGGCCTCTGGCTCGCGCTGCGCAAGAACCCGCATGGCCGCGCTTTCGCAAGCAGCATGCGGCCGGCCCCTATGTCCTCGACTTCTATTGCGCGCCCGCGATGCTTGCGATCGAAGTCGATGGCGAAGCGCATGCGCGCGGCGACCGCCCCGCGCGCGACGCCACCCGCGATGCCTGGCTAGCGGAGCAAGGGGTGAAAGTGCTGCGCTATCCCGCAAGCGAAGTGCTGGGCAATCTCGAAGGCGTCGTCAGCCAGATACTGGCCGTCGCAGTCAGGCGTCGGGAGGCCTTCGCAGGCTGATCGCCGTCCGCCCCCTCCGTCGCGCTTCGCGCGCCACCTCCCCCTGGCGGGGGAGGATTCAATGGACGCCTACCGCTTCCGCCCGAACCAGATCACGTGGCGCGGGCCCTTGCCGTTGCTGCGCGCGCGCACTGCGACTTCCTCGACCTGGAATCCGGTATCCTTCAGCCGGCGGGCAAAGGCGTTGTCGGGCGCGGCGGACCAGACGGCGAGAATGCCGCCCGGCTTGAGCGCCTCCCATTGCTTCTGCAGCCCGCGCGGCGAATAGAGCCGGTCGTTGGCGTCACGGGTCAGCCCGTCTGGACCGTTGTCGACATCGAGCAGGATCGCGTCATAGGTCGCGCGCGCCCGGCCGATGACTGCCGCGACGTCGTCCAGCACGACCGCGACGCGGGGATCGTCGAGGCAGCCCGCGGCCAGCTCGGCCATCGGCCCCTTCGCCCATGCGATGATCTCGGGCACCAGCTCGGCGACGGTCAGCTGCGCGTCCGGACCCAGCGCCGCCTGGGCCGCGCGCAAGGTGAAGCCCATGCCATATCCGCCGATCAGCAGATGCGGCGCCGAATTGTCGAGCCGCTCGCAGCTCATCACCGCCAGCGCTTCCTCCGAGCCGCTCATCCGGCTCGACATCAGCTCGTTGCGATCCAGCACGATCATGAAGTCGCGCCCGCGGCGGAACAGCCGCAGCGCCTCGCCCCCGCCGGGGACGATCGCAGTGTCGATGAGTTCGCGTGGGGTCATGCGCCCCTTTGCCGCGCCCGGCCATGCGGTTGCAATGCAGGATTTCGTCTGATTGGCGGCCGGGCGGGTGCATTGTCCGGTCGCTCCCTGAAGCCGTTCGAGAAATAGGATCGCGCCCGTGCACGACCTTCGCGACTTTTGCCCCAGTCGCCGAAGGCGCGGCGCAGGAAACGAAAGCGGCCCGGCATCGCTGCCGGGCCGCATCGTATCGCGCGAGGCGAAAGGCTTACCAGATGTGCACGCGCTGCGCGGGTGCGAGGTAGAGCTTGTCGTTCGGCTGGATGTTGAACGCCTTGTACCAGGCATCGACGTTGCGGACGATGCCGTTGACACGGAACATGGCCGGCGAATGCGGATCGGTCAGCGCCAGCTGGCGGGCGGTGTCCTCGCGCAGCTTGGTCTGCCAGGCCTGGGCATAGGCGAGGAAGAAGCGCTGGTCGCCGGTCAGGCCGCCGATCACCGGCGCCTTGCCATGCTCGGCCTGGTACTTCTGGAACGCGCCATAGGCCGCCTCCACGCCACCCAGGTCGCCGATATTCTCGCCCAGCGTCAGCTTGCCCTGCACCTTGGTGCCGGGAACGGCCTCATAGCCGTCATACTGGGCGACAAGCGCGGCGGTGCGCTCGCCGAACGCCTTCTTGGCGCCGTCGGTCCACCAGTTCTCGAACTTGCCGGTCGGGCCGAACTGGCTGCCCTGGTCGTCGAAGCCATGGCCCATCTCATGGCCGATGATCGCGCCGATCGCGCCATAGTTCACCGCCGGATCGGCATTGGGATCGAAAAAGGGCGGCTGCAGGATCGCGGCCGGGAACACGATCTCGTTGGACAGCGGGTTGTAATAGGCGTTCACCGTCTGCGGCGTCATGTTCCACAGCGTGCGGTCGACCGGCTTGGGGAAACGCGACAGCTCGAGCTGATGCTCGAACTCGCCGGCGCGCATCGCATTGCCGAGCAGGTCGCCGCGCTCCACCTTGAACGACGAGTAATCGATATATTTGTCGGGGTGGCCGATGCGCGGCTCGAAGGCGGCCAGCTTGGTCAGCGCCTTCTGCTTGGTCGCCTCGTCCATCCAGGTCGAGGCGGTGATGCGGTCCTTATAGGCGCCGCGGAGATTCTCGATCAGCTCCGCCATCTGCTTCTCGGAGGCCGGCGGATAATATTTCGAGACGTAGATCGCACCGACTGCTTCGCCCAGCGCGCCGTTGACCAGCTGCACGCCGCGCTTCCAGCGCTCGCGCTGCACCTTCACGCCGGAAAGGGTCTGCGAATAGAAGCCGAAGCGCGTGTCGTCGAAGGCCTTGGGCAGGAACTGCGCGTGATCGCTGACGAAGCGATAGGCGAGATAGTCCTTCCACGCCTGGAGCGGGGTGGCGACCATCAGCTTGCCGAGCGCGGTGACGGCAGTGTTCTGCGTCATCAGCACCTTGGGCGAGCTTTCCAGGCCGGCGGTCTTGAGCATCAGCGCCCAGTTGAAGTCCGGCGCCTTGGCCTTGAGCCCGGCGAGCGTCTGCGGATCGTTGAGCTTGGCGATGTCGCGGCTTTCGGCCGGCGACCACTGGACCTTGGCCATCGCCGTCTCGAGCGCGACGATCGCATCGGCCTTGGCCGCGGCGTTCGGGATGCCCGCCAGTTCCTGGATCTTCTGGACATAGGCGCGATAGGCGGTGCGGAACGCGTCGTACTTGGCGCCTTCCAGCAGATAATAGTCGCGGGGCATGCCCAGGCCGGCCTGGCCGGTCACCGCAGTGTAATGCGTCGGGTCGGCAAGGTCGGGGATGATCCCCAGTTCGACCGGCGAGGCATAGCCGACGGTCGCGAACAGCACCTGCAGCGCGTCGAGGTCCTTCACGCCGTCGATCCTGGCGAGATAGGGCTTGAGCGGCGCGGTGCCGAGCTTCTCGATGCCGGCCTCGTCCATCCAGCTGGCATAGAAGTCGCCGACCTGCTTGCCGCTGGCGCCATAGGCCGACGGGTTCTTGGCCATGTCGTCGAGGATCGCGCGGACGTTCGCTTCGGCTTCGATCGAAAGCAGGGTGCCGAAGCCGGCCGAGGCGCGGTCGGCGGCGATCTCGACGCGGTCGTTCCAGCCGCCATTGGCGTACATCCAGAAGTCGTCACCGGGCTTCACGCTCGGCTTCTGCGCGGTCAGGTCGACGCCGAAGCTGCCATAGCGCGGCGTCGGCTTGGCAGTCTGCGCCATCGCCGGCGAAACGGCGAGCAGCGCCACGCCGGCGGTGAGACGCACCATGTTGCGGATATTCATCTGTGTACCCCCGAAAGAACTGTATTAGCGAAGTGTAACGCCGGGTAGTTACACTCGCAACGGGATTCGGGTCATAATTCGTGTTTGTAGGCGGCGGTGGTCTCGGCGCCGAAGGTGGCGAAGATCACCTCGAGTTCGGGGTCCCCGGCCAGCGCCCTGCGGGCCTCGGCCATCGCTATCCTGGTCGCGGGCTCGATCGGATAGCCATAGACGCCGCAGCTGATCGCCGGGAAGGCGAGCGTGCGCAAGCCGTTGGTGCGGGCGATCTCGAAGCAGCGGCGATAGCAGCTGGCGAGCAGCGCGGGCTCGCCTTCGCCGCCGCCCCGCCAGACCGGGCCGACGGTGTGGATCACATAGGCGGCGGGCAGCCGATAGCCGCGGGTCAGCTTGGCGTCCCCGGTCGCGCAGCCCCCCAGCGTGCGGCACTCGGCGAGCAGCTCCGGCCCGGCGGCGCGGTGGATGGCCCCGTCCACGCCGCCGCCGCCGAGCAGCGAGTTCTTCGCCGCGTTGACGATCGCATCCACGTTGAGGCGAGTGATGTCCCCCTCGACGATCCGGATGCGATCCTCGCTCATCCCACGCGGTTCCTGACGAGATCGTCGACCACCGAAGGATCGGCGAGCGTCGAAGTGTCGCCCAGCGACGAGACGTCGCCTTCGGCGATCTTGCGCAGGATGCGGCGCATGATCTTGCCGGAGCGGGTCTTGGGCAGGCCGGGGGCGAACTGGAGCGCATCGGGCGCGGCGATCGGGCCGATCTCGGTGCGGACCCATTTGATCAGCTCGGCGCGCAGCGCATCGTCGGCGGCGCAGTTCGCGTTGAGCGTGACATAGGCATAGATGCCCTGGCCCTTGATGTCGTGCGGCATGCCGACCACCGCGGCCTCGGCGACCTTGGGGTGGAGCACCAGCGCGCTCTCCACCTCGGCGGTGCCCATGCGGTGGCCCGAGACGTTGATCACGTCGTCGACCCGGCCGGTGATCCAGTAATAGCCGTCCTGATCGCGCCGGCAGCCGTCGCCGGTGAAATATTTGCCGCGATAAGTGGTGAAATAGGTCTGGAAGAAGCGGGCATGATCGCCCCAGACCGTGCGCATCTGCCCCGGCCAGCTGCGCGCGATGACCAAATTCCCCTCGGTCGCCCCATGCAGGATCGTGCCCTCGCCGTCGACGATCTGCGGATCGACGCCGGGGAAGGGCCTGGTCGCCGAGCCGGGCTTGAGCGGAGTGGCGCCCGGCAGCGGCGTGATCATGTGGCCGCCAGTTTCGGTCTGCCACCATGTGTCGACGATCGGGCAGCGGCCCTCGCCGACCACATCGTAATACCAGCGCCAGGCCTCGGGGTTGATCGGCTCGCCCACCGTGCCGAGCAGGCGCAGCGACCGGCGCGAGGTCTTGGCGACGAATGCGTCGCCCTCGCGCATCAGCGCGCGCAGCGCCGTGGGGGCGGTGTAGAGGATCTCGACCTGATGGCGGTCGACCACCTGCCAGATGCGGCTGGCGTCGGGCCAGTTGGGGACGCCTTCGAACATCAGCGTGGTGCCGCCATTGGCGAGCGGGCCGTAGACGATGTAGCTGTGGCCGGTGACCCAGCCAATATCGGCCGCGCACCAATAGACCTGGCCGGGACGATAGTCGAACACCAGCTCGTGCGTCAGGCTCGCCCAGAGCAGATAGCCGCCCGAGGAATGGAGCACGCCCTTGGGCTTGCCGGTCGAGCCCGAGGTGTAGAGGATGAACAGCGGGTCCTCGGCGCCCATCGGCTCGGCCGGGCAGTCGGCCGGCACCTCCGCGGCGGCTTCGTGATACCAGACGTCGCGGCCTGCCTGCATCGGCACGTCGCCGCCGGTCGCCCGCACCACGATGACCTTTTCCAGGCAGCGGACATGCGTCGCGGCGGCATCGACATTGGTCTTGAGCGGCACTCTCTTGCCGCCGCGCCGGCCCTCGTCTGCAGTGACGACGACGGCGGAATCGCAATCGGTGATGCGGCCCGCCAGGGCTTCCGGCGAAAAGCCGCCGAACACCACCGAATGGATCGCCCCGATCCGCGCGCAGGCCAGCAGGGCGAACGCCGCCTCCGGGATCATCGGCATATAGATGGTCACTCGGTCGCCCTTGCGGACGCCCTGGGCCTTCAGCACGTTCGCGAAGCGGCACACCTCGGCATGGAGCTGGCGATAGGTGTAGCGGCGCGGCTCCTCGCCGGGCTCGTCCGGTTCCCAGAGGATCGCGACTGTGTCGCCGCGCTTCGCCAGATGCCGGTCGATGCAGTTCGCGGCGACGTTGAGCTTGCCGTCCGCGAACCAGTTGATGCGGAAATCCGCTTCCTCGAACGACCAGTCCCCGGCGATCTCGGGGCGCTTGATCCAGTCGAGCCGGCGCGCCTGCTCGAGCCAGAAGCTGCCCGGATCGGCCAGGCTCATGCCGTAGAGCTTCTCATAGCCGTCGGCATCCACCCGGGCGTTCTGCGCCCAGCTTTCCGGCACGGGATGGACGCTGACGGTATCGCTCATCGCTACGGGCTCCTAATCTTATCGGGGGCCTCTCTGCCCAAGCGCGCGCGCCGCGCCAAGCGCAGAATATGTTTCTCCGCATGATCCGGCATGGACCACGACAGGTTGCGACAATATTCTTCTGGAACCGAAACGGCTTCGGAAACATCTAGAGTGACATGGCCAATCGTCCGCTGACCCTGAGCATCCCGCTTGCCTTGTCGTTGTCCGCCTGTGCGGCGGGTCCGGACTATCATCCGCGCCCCGCGTCCGAGCTGGGCGTGCCGGACAGCTGGTCGGTCTCCGCCGAGCAGAAGTCCCGGGAAGACCTGAGCCAATGGTGGACCCGGTTCGACGATCCGATGCTGACCAACCTGGTGCAGCGTGCCCAGGCGGCGAATCTGGACGTGGCCCAGGCCGCCACGCGGCTGCGCCAGGCACGCGAATCGCTCGTCCAGCAGCGCGCCAGCCTGTTCCCCAGCCTCAGCGTCTCGGGCGGCGTGTCGCGCAGCGAGCCATTGCGCGGCGGCGCCAGCACCACGACGCTGCCCGACGGCACGGTGACGAGCTTCTCGCAGGGCGGCTCGACTAGCTTCTCGCTCGGCGCCGATGCGAATTATCAGGTCGACCTGTTCGGCGGGGTGCGCCGCGGAGTGGAAGGAGCGCGGGCGTCCTATGCGGCCAGCGGATATGATCTTGCGACCGTGCTGATCTCCGCGGAGGCCGAGACGGCGCGCAACTATGTGCTGGCGCGGGTGGCGCAGGCGCAGATCGCCAATGCGCGCGACAGCCTGAGGATCGCGGACGACAACCTCCAGATCGCCGGCTGGCGCCTGCAGGCGGGTCTCGTCTCCTCGCTCGACCAGGAACAGGCGCGGGCGAGCCGGGCGCAGCTCGCCGCGTCGATCCCGACGCTGGAAGCGAGCTACAACAGCTATGTCTCGCGCCTGGGCGTGCTGACCGGCCAGGCGCCGGGCGCGCTCAAGGCCGAGATGGAAGCGGTCAAGCCGATTCCCACGGGGCCCGCGAGCGTCGCTGCCGGCATCCCGGCCGACACGCTGCGCCAGCGGCCGGACGTGCGCGCGGCCGAGCGCAATCTCGCCGCCGCCACCGCGAACATCGGCGTCGCCGCCGCGCAGCTCTATCCCCAGCTGTCGATCGGCGGCAGCATCGATGCAGGCAGCACCGCGCTCGCTTCGATCTTCGACGTGATCACCGGCCGCCTCTTCGCCAACATCGCCCAGACGCTCTTCGACGGCGGCCGCCGCGCCAGCCAGGTCCGTTCGGCCGAAGCCGCCGCGGACGGTGCGTTCCTCGCCTATAAGTCGACCGTGCTGACCAGCCTCGAGGATATCGAGAACGCGATCGTCGCGCTGCAGACCGCGCAGCGCCGGCAGCAGGAATTCGCGGTCGCGCTGGAAGCGTCGAGCAATCAGGCGCTGCTGGCGCGCATGCAATATCGCTCGGGCCTCACCGATTTCACCACGCTCAACCAGGCCGAATCCGCGCTGATCTCTGCGCGGAACGGCGTTGTCTCGGCGCGGTCTGACGAAGCGACGGCGCTGATCCAGCTCTACCAGGCGCTGGGCGGCGGCTGGGACGCGAGCACCACCCCCACCGTTCCCACGACAGGCGGCATCGCGAATGGCAACTGATCCCAACCAGAATCTCGACGCCTTTCTGGGCACGCCGCCGCGCCCCTGGTGGCGGCGCTGGCTCAAATGGGGCCTGATCGGTCTCGGCGTCCTGCTGGTGGTCCTGCTCCTTTGGCATTTCCTAGGCAGCAGCAACGAGGTCAAATACGCGACCGACGATGTCGAGCGCGGCAACCTGACCGTCACGGTTTCGGCCACCGGCAAGCTGGCGCCGACCAACCAGGTGACCGTCGGCTCGCAGCTATCGGGGCAGGTCGTGAAGGTGCTGGTCGACGTCAACGACCGAGTCACGGCCGGCCAGCCGCTGGCGCTGATCGATCCTTCCCAGTTCGACGATCAGGTCAGGCAGGCCGAGGCGACGCTTGCTGCGAACGTCGCGGCCGTGGGCCAGGCGCGGGCGACGCTGGAGCAGAACAACGCCACGCTGGCGCGGTTCCAGGAAGTCAGCCGGCTCTCCGGCGGCAAGGTGCCGGCCAAGACGGAAATGGACGGCGCGATCGGCGATCGCAATCGCGCACTGGCCAATCTGAACGCAGCCAATGCCAATGTGACCTCGGCCCGCGCCCAACTGTCCTCGGCGCAGACGCAGCGGACGCGCGCGATCATCCGCTCGCCGGTGACCGGCGTGATCCTGGCGCGCCAGGTCGATCCCGGCCAGACGGTCGCGGCCTCGTTCAACACCCCGACGCTGTTCGTGATCGCGCAGGACCTGTCGCAGATGAAGCTGGAAGTGGCGATCGACGAGGCCGATGTGGGCCAGGTCCGCCAGGGGCAGGATGCGACCTTCACCGTCGATGCGTTCCCGGGCAAGACCTTCCCGGCGAAGATCACCCGGGTCGAGGTCGGCTCCAACCTGTCGGTGCAGGATGCGAGCTCCTCGACCACGAGCACCAGCACGACGGCGAACCAGGTGGTGTCCTATGCCGCCGATCTCTCGGTCTCCAATGCCGATGAGCAACTGCGCCCCGGCATGACCGCGACTGCCGACATCGTGACGATGTCGCGCCAGAACGTGCTGCTCGTGCCGAACGCGGCGCTGCGCTTCACGCCGGCCGCGGCTCCCCAGGGCACTGGCGGGGCGAGCACGAAGGGCGGCATCGCCGGCGCGCTGGTTCCCAGCCGCCCGCGGCGCGGCGGCGGCAGAAGCAGCGGCGGCCAGCAGAAGACGGCAACCGGCGACCGTGCCGGCGAGCGGAGCGTCTATATCCTCGGCGCGGACGGCAAGCCGCAGGAGGTGCCGGTCACTACCGGCAGCACCGACGGCACGGTGACCGAGATCACCGGCGGCAATCTGAAGCCGGGGGACAAGGTCATCACCGGGCAGCTTGCCAATGGCAGCTCGGGCCAGCGCCGATCGGGCGGGCAAAGGCGGCAGGGCGGGAGCGGCCAGGGCGGCAGCGGTGCCGGAGGCCAGCGTGGCGGACAATGATCCGCCGCTGATCCGCCTGCGCGGAGTCACCAAGAGCTATGGCGAAGGAGCGACGCTGTTCCAGGCGCTGAAAGGCATCGACCTCGACATCCAGGCCGGTGACTTCGTCGCAGTCATGGGGCCGTCGGGCTCGGGCAAGTCGACGACGATGAACATCCTGGGTTGTCTCGACGTGCCTTCGAGCGGCGAGTTCCTGTTCAAGGGCGTGCATGTCGAGAAGCTGGAGCGCGACCAGCGCGCGCTGCTGCGGCGCAAATATCTCGGCTTCGTCTTCCAGGGCTTCAACCTGCTCGCCCGCACCAGCGCGCTCGAGAATGTCGAGCTGCCCCTGCTCTATCGCGGCGACGCCAAGCAGCAGCGCCGCGAGACGGCGATGGCGGCGCTCGACAAGGTCGGGCTCAAGCAATGGTGGGATCATACCCCCGCCGAACTCTCCGGCGGCCAGCAGCAGCGCGTCGCCATCGCCAGGGCGATCGTCACCAATCCCGATGTGCTGCTCGCCGACGAGCCTACCGGCAATCTAGATTCGGAGCGCTCGGTGGAGATCATGGAGCTGCTCACCGATCTCAACAAGACCAGCGGCATCACCGTGCTGATGGTCACCCACGAGCCTGACATGGCGGCGTTCGCGCACACCATCGTCCATTTCAAGGACGGGCTGGTCGAGCGGATCGAAGACCAGCATCGCCAGGGCGAGGCGGTGGGGCACTGATGTTCGGCACCACCTTCATCCTCGCGATCCGTTCGATCCTGCGCCACAAGCTGCGTTCGTTCCTGACGACGCTCGGCATCATCATCGGCGTGGCGGCGGTCGTCACCATGGTCACGCTCGGCAAGGCGACCACTGCGGCGGTGCAGCAGCAGATCTCGGCGCTCGGCACCAACATCCTCCAGATCCGTCCGGGCCAGGGCTTCGGCCGCGGCGGCGGCGGCCCGCGCCCGCCCGATTTCAAGGCGGACGACGTCACTGCGATCCGCGACCAGGTCGCCGGCGTCACTGCGGTCGCGCCCCAGGCGCAGACCACCGCGACCGTGATCTACAACGGCGCCAACTGGTCGACGACGGTCAACGGCACCACCAACGCCTATTTCCAGGTCCAGCCCTGGCCGCTGGTCGAGGGCCGCTACTGGACGCGGCCGGAGGAACAGGCGGGCAAGGCGGTGTGCATCATCGGCACGACGATCCGGACCAACCTGTTCCGCGGCGGCAGCGCGGTGGGGGGACGAATCCGTGTCAACGGCATCTCGTGCGACGTGATCGGCGTGCTGCAGACGCGCGGCCAGGCCGGGTTTGGCGGAGACCAGGACGATGTCATCATCATGCCGATCAAGCAGGTGCAGCGCCGCTTCACCGGCAATTCCGACCTGCGCCTGATGCTGGTCGGCACCGATCCCGATTATGACAGCGCCCAGGTCCAGTCGTCGATCACCGACCTTCTGCGCGAGCGCCGCAACATCACCGGGGGCAAGGATGTCGACTTCAACATCTTCGACACGGCCCAGATCAGCCAGGCATTGACCAGCACCACCACGCTGCTCACCCAGATCGTCGCGGCGGTGGCGATGATCAGCCTGATCGTCGGCGGCATCGGCATCATGAACATCATGCTGGTGTCGGTGACGGAGCGGACGCGCGAGATCGGCATCCGGCTCGCCATCGGCGCGGTGGCGAGCGAAGTGCTGATGCAGTTCCTGGTCGAGGCCGTGGTGCTCTCGATGCTGGGCGGCGTCATCGGCCTGCTGATCGCGCAGTTCGCCGTGGCGCTGATGTCGTGGCTGGGCTCGCTGCCGTTCCTGTTCGACGTGCAGATCAACGTGATCGCCTTTGCGATCTCGGCGATCATCGGCGTGGTGTTCGGCTATTTCCCGGCGCGGCGCGCGGCGAGCCTCAATCCGATCGACGCGCTTCGTCACGAGTGACGGGTGCGGGTGGCAGGCCGTCGGTACGCAGGCCGTAGCGCTCTCGCAGCGCGCGCAGATCGGCCTGGGTGTCGATGTCGACCAGCTCGGAAGGCGGGGCGATGACGTGGTGCCCGCGCATGATCAGCTCGCGCGCGCCATGATCCCCTTCCAGCTGCATCAGCGCCGGGAACTGGTCCTTGCCGAACAGGGCCGGCGGCATCGGCTGCACCCCGTCGGAAGAGGCGACGATCGTCGCCGGGCCGTCGGCGGCGTCCATCAGCCGGTGGACATGCGCGGCAGTGACGCGCGGCATGTCGGCCAGTGCGACGAGCACTGCCTCGCAGCCCAGCGCCTGCGCCACGCCGAAGCCGAGCGAGTGCGCCTGGCCGAGTGCGGGATCGGGGTTCTCGACCACGTCATAGCCCAGGGCGGCGAAATCGAGCGCGGTGCCGGACACCACGGCGATCCGCGCACGGAAGGGGACGCGCTCGAGCGCCGTCACCACATGATAGGCGAGCGGTTTGTCGAGGAACGGCTCGGCAAGCTTGTCACCGTCGTTGAAGCGGCGCGAGCGGCCGGCGGCGAGCAGGACAAGGGCGGTCTGGTCAGGCGTGATCATGGAGGGTCTTCACCATGGCTGCGGCAATGGAGAGGGCGATCTCGGCGGGGCCGACCGCACCGATGGCGAGGCCGGCGGGTCCCTCGATACGTGCGAGATCGCCGGGCGCGACCCCCGCGGCGGCGAGCCGTTCGAGGCGTGCGGCGTGACTGCGGCGCGAACCCAGCGCGGCGACATAGCCCGTCGGGAAACCTAGCGCCGCAGCCAGCGCCGCGTCGTCGATCTTGGGGTCGTGGCTCAGCGTCACCACGGCCGTGGCCGGATCGGGACGCAGGGTTGCCACGGCTTCGTCTGGCCAGCGGTCGTCGAGCATTACGCCGGGGAAACGCTCGGGCGTCAAAAATCTCCCGCGCGGATCGATGACATATGTGCGGATGCCGATCTCGCGGGCGAGGCCGGCGAGCGACTGGGCGATCTGCACGGCGCCTATGATCAGCAGCCGGCGCGGCGGCTCGTAACGGTTGCGGAACCCGCCCGTGCCCGGTGCCGAGCGACCCGTGGCGAGATCGGTGCCGACGTCGAGGGGCTCGCCCCGGCCGCGCGCGGCGTCGATCGCGTCGAACAGGGCAGGGGGGAAGCCCTCTTCGCAGACGGGCTGGACGAGCACCGAAATCTCCCCGCCGCAGGGCAGGCCCACTTCCCAGGCCGCCGGATCGGCGACGCCATAATGTTTCACCATTGCGGGCGCGCCGGCGATCACTTCGGCGGCGGCCTGGAGGATGTCGGTTTCCACGCAGCCGCCCGAGACCGAGCCTTCGAACCGCCCGTCCTGGTGAACGAGCATATGGCTTCCGGGCGGCCGGGGCGCCGATCCCCAGGTCGAGACGACGGTGGCCAGCGCCAGCCGCGCGCCCTTCCAGGCCCGGGCCGCCGCAAGCACGCTGTCGTTATCCGCCATATCGCCTCGTAACCGTCACATCCGGAGCCTAGGCCCGATTTCGTAGCGAAGGGAGAGTTTCGTGACGAGATCGCTGATTGCCGCGCTGACGCTGATGACGATGGTGCCGGGCGTCGCGTTGGGGCAGGATCATGCCATGCATGGGAAAGCCGACAAGGTCATCGTCATCGCGCATCGCGGCGCTTCGGGCGAGCGCCCCGAGCACACGCTGCTTTCGTATCGGCGCGCGATCGAGCAGGGCGCCGATTTCATCGAGCCCGATCTGGTGCCGACCAAGGACGGCGTGCTCGTCGCCCGGCACGAGAACAACATCGCCGATACCACCGATGTGGCGGATCATCCCGAGTTCGCGGCGCGCAAGACGACCAAGACGATCGACGGCGAGAAACTCACCGGCTGGTTCACCGAGGATTTCACGCTCGCCGAGCTGAAGACGCTGCGCGCCAAGGAGCGGCTGCCCAAGATCCGCCCGGGCAACACCAAATATGACGGCCAGGCCGAGATTCCGACGCTCGACGAAGTGATCGCGCTCGCCAAGAAGGGCTCGCGGGAGACGGGGCGGACGATCGGCATCTATCCCGAGACCAAGCATCCGACCTATTTCGCCTCGATCGGCCTGCCGCTCGAGCAACGGCTGGTCGACAAGCTCAAGGCGGCCGGCTGGGACCGCGCCGATGCGCCGGTGTTCATCCAGTCGTTCGAGGTGGACAATCTCAAGAAGCTGAAGACGATGACCAAGGTGCGGCTGATCCAGCTGATGGCGGTGAACGGCGGCCCGGCGGACGGCGCGCAGCCCAGCTACAAGGCGATGGCCACGTCCGAAGGGCTGAAGGCGGTGGCCGCCTATGCCTATGGCATCGGGCCCGAACTGACGATGATCCAGCCGGCTTCCGGCCCGGCGACCACGCTGGTCGCCGATGCGCATGCCGTGGGGCTCAAGCTTCATCCCTGGACGTTCCGGGCGGAGAACTTCTTCCTCCTGCCGGACTACCGCTCTGGCGCAAATCCGGTCGACCATGGTCGATTGAAGGATGAAATCCTGTATTTCATCGGGCTCGGCGTGGACGGTTTCTTCACCGATTTCCCCCATATCGGCGTCGATGCGCGGGATATGGCGGCGGGGCCGCGCGCGCACTAGGGGGGATGAGGGTTTTCATGCGCAAGTTTCTGGTTCCGATCTGTGCCGCGCTGCCATTGCTGACCGGCGGCTGCATCGCCAAGACCGTGGTCGATGTCGCTACCATGCCGGTGAAGGCGGGGGCGAAGGTGGTCGACTGGTCGACGACGAGCCAGGACGAGGCCGATCGCAACTATGGCCGCAAGATGCGCGAGCAGGAAGCGCGCGAGGGCAAGGAACTGCGCAAGCTCTGCAAGAAGCATCCCGAGGACGAGCGTTGCGCGCGCGGCGACAACGGCTTTCGGGCCGAACCCGGCGGCAACCGCTACAACTAGACCGCTACAACTAGAATGTACGATATCCGGGATCGGATTGCTTCCGGGCATGTGGCCGGGGCAATTGGGCTCGGTTCGTCTCCGACAGCGTGACGCCGGGCGACTCGCGAAAATTAGGCCGTAGACTCATAAAGCGGCCTGGCGGCTTCCGTCCCAGTTGCGGACGTGCGAGTTGATCGTATCATTAATCGATGCGCCGGCAGATTGTCATTAACGTCACGCTTGCAACATGCTTTCTCGCTAGTTGTCAGCGTGCGTCAGAACATCCTGAGGTGGCGTTCCGCCACTGCATGCGCGACCAAGCAGTAAAGCTGGGCAAGCAACCCACTTTCGCTGAGGCCCAACAGTTTGCCAGAAACTGCGATGATCTTGCGATCGAAGCCGCGAAAGCAGCCGTATCTTCCGGATCGGCTGCCAACCTGCGAGATGGCAAGGCACGTGTCGTGGAAAGTTATGTCTGTGCTTACAGCCACGACGGTACTCGCTGCCCCCAGTAATGTGACCGGAACGGCAGCTTTCCACCCAATCCCGGCCGCTTGGCCGGGCAATGACCAGTCCCGGAACGGCCAGGCAGCCTACGCCCCAATAGCTGAGATTCCGGGCGCAGCCCAGAAGCCGCGATACGGTAGCCTCACTAAGCAAGGCCGATTATCGTAAACGCATGAAAACGTTGCCGCCACCTGCGTATGCCGCCATCTCCGACGAAGGCGATTTCTATGTTGAACCGGACTGTTGCCTCTTGTGCGGCGTGCCCGAGGGTATCGCGCCCGAGGTGTTCCAGACTGGTGAGGATTACTGCTTCGTCAAGCGGCAGCCCAGCTCGCAAGACGAAGTCGACAGAACCATACGGGCAATGTGGTCGAGCGAGGTCGACTGTATCCGATATCGTGGTCATGAAGCAGCGCTGCTCGACAGACTGGCGCGAGCGGGCATGACCGATCAGGCTGACTATCCGCATACGCCAGACTCACCGCCCGCTCTTCGAGATCGCGTGATCTTCAGCATGCCTGTGGGCATCAACCCTCCAACCTCCGCGTCACAGATTGCCAACGACCTCCGCACCTACCTTCGAGCAAGTGGCAAGAAAGTGCTGCCCCCGCTGCTTGGTCGGCGAACTGTTTGGGTGTCGTGGATTCAGAACCAATTCCATCGCGTGCACCTCATCGATGACGGTGCTGGAAGGTTCGTTGTTCATTTGCGGTCCGGCATCGCACTTCAAGGGCTCGCATGGCTTGTAGATGACTGGCTTCGCGCAACGGGAGCAGAGGGCATCCGCTGGGAGACAACGGGCGATCCGACATCAGCGAGTGCCACCCCGATGTGACGATGCGACGACCCGCAATGCCGACGGCAGCTTTCCACCCAATGTCTGCCGTTCAACCCTCGTGCCGACAGTGATCGTTCATGAGTCTAAGACCTAGTGAAAGTTCGAGCCGGCAGCAGGTATCGCGGCGTCAGATTTGGGACGCTTTGCGGGAACGCGCGGCATCTCGCAACTTCCTTGCGCAAGCGTGATCCTATCTTTCCTATGGCGTCAAGGAGCGTCCGGGCGACCAGCCCGACCGCGCGAGTCAGGCAGGCGCATCCTGCGTTGCAAGGCGTCTCGCACGGCAGAATGGCGCTAGCTTCCATCCGATGCCTGCGCCCGGTCGTTCTTCCCATAGTCGCGCATCACGGCGGCGACTCTGATCCGATAGTCGCGGAAGATCGCCATGCGCCCTTCCGCTTGCGCCATCCGATGCGGGCCGAAGCCGCGCCAGGCGGCGATCGCGGCCTCGTCGCGCCACCAGGAGAGCGACAGCAGCTTGCCCGGCTCGGACAGACTCTCGAAGCGCTCGATGCCCAGGAAGCCGTCGATCGCGTCCAGCTCCGGACGGAGCGCAGCGGCGATGTCGAGATAGCGGTCGTGCCCGGCCTGGTTCGGCCACGCCTCGAACAGCACCGCGATCATGGCCGCACCAGCGGCGCGTGCGGCGCGGACAGCCGGCGGAGGAATATCCGATCCTCGCGCCGGATGAACCTTTCGCGGGCGGCGAAATCATAGTTGGCGCGGCCGGCCGGATCGTCGCGCAGCCGACCCCGATAGGCTTCGTAGGCAGCCAGCGATTCGATGTCGTAGATGCCATAGGCGGTGGTCGCGGAGCCTTCGGCCGGGCCGAAATAGCCGATCAGGTCGGCGCCGCAGCGCGGGATCGCCTGGCCCCAGTTCCGGGCATATTCGGCGAATGCCTCCATCCCGAAGGGCTCGATCTCGTAGCGAATGAAGCAGGTCAGCATGGGATTTCCTCCATGACGATGCCTCTGCCACCGCGGTGCCGCGCGATGCTTCGGCCGGCGCCGTAGCATCGCCCCCGCGCAGCGGGCATGATGCGCGGATGCAGCGCATTTCCGCCTTTGCCGAAACCGCCGCCCTGATGGGTGATCCGGCGCGCGCCAACATGCTGTTCGCGCTGATGGACGGGCGCGCGCTTACCGCCGGCGAACTGGCGCGCTTCGCCGGCGTGACGCCGCAGACTGCGAGCGGCCATCTCGCCAGGCTCGCCGAGGCAGGGCTGCTCGAACCCACCGCGCAGGGCCGCCATCGCTATTTCCGCCTCGCCTCGCCCGCGGTTGCGCGGATGGTCGAGGGCGTAATGGGCGTGGCCGAGGAGCTGTCGCGCCGCCCGCTCCCGATCACCGGCCCGCGCGACGCGGGGCTGCGCCGCGCGCGCACCTGCTATGACCATCTCGCCGGCGAGCTTGCCGTGGCGATTGCCGGGCGCATGGCCGAACGTGGCCAGCTCGTGCTGGCGCATGACGGTGCCGCGCTCACCCGCGCGGGCGTGGCGCTGCTCACCGAGATCGGCGTCGCCACGGAGGCGCTCGACGCGCCCTGTCGCGCCTGCCTCGACTGGAGCGAGCGCCGCCCGCACCTTGCCGGCGCGCCCGCCACGGCGCTCTACCGGCATTTCGTCGCCCAGGCCTGGCTGCGCCCCCGCCAGGGCAGCCGCGCGCTGGAGATCACGCGCGGCGGCGAGGCGGCATTGGTGCGCTGGTTCGGGATCTCGCTGTAAATCCAGCCAATTCGGCGCCAATAGCCGGCGAGTTGTCCGCCGGCTTCGGCTATGCCTTCCCTCTCTAAAGGGGGAAGCTCTACGCGGCGAAGCCTGCGGCATCGACCGCGTAGAGCATTTCCGCCTTCGCCATCGCAGCGGCCTTTTGCCCCATCGCCTCGGGCACGATCTGTCGGACATAGAAGTCCGCGGCGGCTCGCTTCATCCTGAGGAACGCCGGATCGCCTTCGCTCCGGGCGGCGGCGCGGCCGCCGGCTTCCATCAGCCAGCCGCAGACGGCGGTGGAGAGCATCGTCAGGAACGGATAGCTCGCCGCCAGCCGGTCATCCATATCGCTGGCGAGCAGGTTGCGCGCGACTTCCTCGCAGGCGTCGATCAGGTTGACGAGCCCGGTATCCTCGGCATCGCCGCGCATCTCGGCGATGAGCCCCAGCAGCGTGCCGCCATTGTCCATCGACAGCTTGCGCCCGACAAGGTCCGCCGCCTGGATGCCGTTGGTGCCTTCGTAGATCGGGGTGATCCGGGCATCGCGGAAATGCTGGGCGGCGCCCGTCTCCTCGATATAGCCCATGCCGCCATGGACCTGGACGCCCAGGCTGGCGACTTCGTTGCCAAGATCGGTGCCATGCGCCTTGGCGAGCGGGGTGAGCAGCTCCAGCCGCGCATTCGCGGCCGCGTCGCCGGCCCGGGCCCGGTCGAGCTGGCCGAACGCGAGATAGACCAGGGCGCGCGCCGCCTGGGTCTGCGCCTTCATCCTGAGCAGCATGCGGCGCACGTCCGGATGCTCGACGATCGCGACCTGCGCGCCGTCGCGATAGCCCTGGACGCGCTCCCGGGCATAGGCGACGGCGCGCTGCGTCGCGCGCTCCGCCACCTGCACGCCCTGCAGCCCGACATTGAGGCGGGCATTGTTCATCATCGTGAACATCGCCCGGATGCCGCCCAGCTCCGGCCCGACCAGCTCGCCGATGCAATCGTCTTGGTCGCCGAAGCTCAGCACGCAGGTGGGCGAGGCATGCAGCCCCATCTTGTGCTCGATCGAGACGGTGCGCACGTCGTTGAATTCGCCCGGCGTGCCGTCTTCGTTCAACCGGTATTTCGGCACGAGGAACAGCGAGATCCCCTTGGTTCCCGCCGGCGCGCCCGGCGTCCTTGCAAGGACGAGGTGGACGATGTTCTCCGCCATGTCGTGGTCGCCGAACGAGATGAAGATCTTGGTGCCCTTGATCTTCCACTTGCCCTCGCCGGCGGGCGCGGCACGGGTCTTGAGCGCGCCGACGTCGCTGCCTGCCTGCGGCTCGGTCAGGTTCATCGTACCGGTCCAGGCGCCGGTCGAAAGATGCGGCAGATAGGCCGCCTGCTGCTCGGGCGTGCCGTGGTGCACCAGCGCCTCCACTGCGCCGACGGTGAGGATCGGCGCCAGCGCGAAGCCCATGTTCGCCGTACCCAGCGTCTCCAGCACTGCGATCGACAGGCTCACCGGCAGCCCCTGGCCGCCATGCTCCACCGGCGAGCCGATCGTGCCCCAGCCGCCCTCGACATAGGCCTGGTAGGCCGCTGCGAACCCGGCGGGCATCTTCACGCCGTCCGGCGTCCATTTCGGCCCATCGGTATCGCCCAGCCGTTCCAGCGGCGCCCATTCGCCCGCTGCGAACGCGCCCGCGCCTTCCAGCACTGCGTCGGCCATTTCCGCCGCCTCCTCGCTGATCTCGCCCAGGCGGACGATGGTTTCGAGCACGAAGCGCTGATCGGCGGTGGCGGCGGTAAAACTCATGATCTTCCGAGGGCCTCTCTCTTGTGGTCTGCTTGCCGCCGCTATAGCTCGCCGGAGGTGAACCCGACAATTCCGCGCATCTTACCCTACGGCACGGCCGCGATCGCCGAGGCCGCCGCGCTGATTCGCACCGGCGCATGCGTCGCCGTGCCCACCGAGACCGTCTATGGCCTTGCCGCCGACGCCACCGATTCGCGCGCGGTAGCGGGGATCTATGCGGCCAAGGGGCGGCCGAGCTTCAATCCGCTGATCGTCCATGTGCCCGACCTCGCCGCGGCCGAGCGGATCGCGGTGTTCGACGCGCGCGCACGCGATCTGGCGACGCGGTTCTGGCCGGGGCCGCTCACGCTCGTGCTGCCGCTGCGCCCGGATGCCGGCATCGCCTCGCTGGTCACCGCCGGACTCGACACGATTGCGATCCGGGTGCCGCGCCACCGGGCGATGCAGGCCTTGCTGGCGGCGAGCGGCAAGCCGCTGGCGGCGCCCTCCGCCAATGCCAGCGGCGCGATCAGCCCGACTCGCGCGGCGCATGTCGCCAGAAGCCTGGCAGGGCGGATCCCGCTGGTGATCGACGACGGCGCCACCCCGGCGGGGGTGGAATCGACCATCGTGAGCGGTGCGCGGATCCTGCGTCCCGGCCCGCTCGGCGCCGAGGATCTCGGGCTCGCGATCGCTGCGCCGGAAGGCAGGATCACCGCGCCGGGCCAGCTCGACAGCCATTATGCGCCCGCCAAGCCGGTGCGGCTGCACGCGACCGAGGCCCGGGACGGCGAATATCTGATCGGCTTCGGCCCGGTGCCGGGCGCGGAGACTCTCTCCGCCGGCGGCGACCTTGCCGAAGCGGCGGCGAACCTGTTCGACGCGCTTCACCGCGCCGACGTCAGCGCGGCGCCCGCCATCGCCGTCGCGCCGATCCCCGAGACCGGCATCGGCGTGGCGATCAACGACCGCCTGCGCCGCGCCGCGCATTAGAGGCCGTGTCGGGCTGATTCGGCCTCGGCGCGCGGCCTGGAAGTTTGGAAAGCCCAGGGCAGGGGGCCGTCTACCTTCACCGTGCGATTGCCGGTGGCGTGTGTGACGGAGCTGCACGGACAAGCCGGCCCGCATCCGCCGTCCTAGCGGGCGACCAGCCGCAGCCAGCCCTGCGCGTCGGTCTCCACGTCGAGGCCCCGGTAGTCGGCGCGCATCGGATGCGACGTGTCGAGCGCGCGGTGATGCGTCTCGGTGATCACGATCGCCGCGGCGCCCGCCGCGTCGGCGGCGGCTAGGCCCGCCGGGCTGTCCTCCCACACCAGGCAATCGCCGATGGCGACTCCGAGCCGCTCGGCCGCGGCGAGGAAGCAGTCGGGCGCGGGCTTGCCGTGCGCCACGTCCTCGGCGGTGATGACCACGCCGGGTAGCGCCACCCCCGCCGCCTCCAGCCGGCGCAGCGCCAATGCGCGCGGCGCCGAAGTGACCAGCGCCCAGCGATCCGCGGGCAGCCGCGCGAGGAATGCCGCCGCGCCGCCGATGTCGGCCAGGCCGTCGACATCGTCGATCTCGGCGCGGGTGAGCGCTTCGGTCTCCGCCTCGGCATCGACTCCGGCCGGCGCGAAGCGGCGGATCGTCTCGAT
>JAAGWI010142162.1:0-20528 GCA_012274505.1 Galium porrigens var. tenue
CGCCCCCGCCGCCCGTCGCCGCGCTGAAGCCGCACGCGGTCAAGGCGCCCTTCGGCGCCACCCGCAACGACGAATATTACTGGCTGCGCGACGATACGCGGAAGAACCCGGAGATGCTGGCCCATCTCAAGGCCGAGAATGGCTATGCCGACGCGATGCTCGCCGCCGAGAAGCCGCTGGCGGACAAGGTCTATGGAGAGATCATCGGGCACATCAAGCAGGACGACAGCTCGGTCCCCTATCTGAAGCGCGGCTATTATTATTACACCCGCTTCGCCGCCGGCGCCGACTATCCGGTCGTCGCGCGGCGCAAGGGCAGCCTGGAGGCGCCCGAGGAAGTGATCCTCGACCAGCCGGCCATGGCGAAGGGCCATAATTTCTTCCAGATCGCGGGCCGCGCGGTGAGCCCGGACAACCGGCTGCTCGCCTATACGCTCGACACGGTCGGCCGCCGCCAATTCGTGCTCCAGGTCAAGAACCTGGCGACCGGCGAGACCCTTGCGGACAGCATCCCCGATGTCGAGGGCGGCGTGGTCTGGGCCGATGACAACCGGACGATCTTCTACCTCGAGAAGGATCCCGTCACCCTGCTCTCCAAGCGGGTCAAGGCGCATGTCCTCGGCACGCCCGCCTCGGCGGACCGGCTGATCCACGAGGAGAAGGACGACACCTATTACATGGGCGTCGGCCGCACGACCGACGACCGGCACATCTGCATCTATCTGCACAGCACGGTCAGCGACGAGCAGCGCTGCGCCCCCGCGGCGAACCCGACCGCCTTCACGGTGATCGCCCCGCGCGAGCGCGACTTCCTCTATCAGGCCGATCATCTCGGCGACCGGTGGATCGTCCGCACCAACTGGCAGGCACCCAATTACCGGCTGGTGACGGTGGGCGACGCACATCTCGCCCGTGGCCGCGCCGCCTGGACGGACCTGGTTCCGGCCGACGGCGACGTGTTCATCGAGGATTTCAAGCCCTTCAGCGGCTTCCTCGCCGTCGAGGAACGCTCCCAGGGCAACAAGAAGCTGCGCATCCTCGTGCCCGGGGCGAAGCCCTTCCCGGTCGCGGCCGACGAGCCCGCCTACAGCATGGCGCTCGGCACCAACGAGGAGCCGGGCAGCGAATGGCTGCGCTACACCTATGATTCGCTGGTCACGCCCACCACGACCTATGAAGTGAACTACAAGACCGGCGAGCGCCGCGTGCTCAAGGTCCAGCCGGTGCCCGGCTATGATCCCGCGAAATACGTCACCGAGCGCGTCTGGGCCACTGCGCGCGACGGCACCAGGGTCCCGGTCAGCCTGGTCCATGCAAGGGCCTTCGCGAAGGACGGCACCGCCGCGCTCTTCCAATATGCCTATGGCAGCTACGGCTATTCGACCGATCCCGCCTTCTCGCCGATGCTCCCCAGCCTGCTCGATCGCGGCATGGTCTATGCCATCGCCCATATCCGGGGCGGCCAGGAAATGGGCCGCAAATGGTTCGACCAGGGCAAGGTGCTCAACAAGAAGAACAGCTTCACCGACTTCATCGACGTGACGCGTTTCCTGGTCGATCAGGGCTATGCTGCGAAGGGCCGGGTCGCGGCGATGGGCGGCAGCGCCGGCGGGCTGCTGATGGGCGGCGTCGCCAACATGGCACCGCAGGATTATCGCGTGATCGTCGCGCAGGTGCCCTTTGTCGACGTGGTCACCACCATGCTCGACACGTCGATCCCGCTCACAACCGGCGAGTTCGACGAATGGGGCAATCCCGCCGAGAAGCGATATTACGACTATATGCTGAGCTACTCGCCCTACGACAATGTCGCGGCGCGGGCCTATCCGGCGATGTATGTCTCCACCGGCCTGTGGGACAGCCAGGTGCAATATTACGAGCCGGCCAAATGGGTCGCCCGGCTGCGCGCGAAGAAGACCGACGCCAACCCGCTCGTCTTCCGCATCAACATGGAGGCCGGCCATGGCGGCAAGTCGGGCCGGTTCGAGCGCTATCGCCAGCAGTCCGAATATCTCGGCTTCGTGATGGACCGGCTCGACGTGGCGAAATGAGCCCCTCCGCTTCGCGGCGGGAGGGGCGCTATTTCGCCCGTTCGTAGGGCGTGAACTTGCCGAACATGCAATAGGCGCTCGGAATGCTCGAGCCCGGATCAAGCACGCGGAACCGGTCGTTGCGGCAGAGCTGCGATCCATGCACTTCCACGATCATCGTGGTGTAGGGCCGCAGGCCCGGGCAACTGCTCCCTAGATCGTTGCGCCACAGCGTCCGCCCCACCGGCTTGTAGAGGATGGTGCGGTCGTCGATGATCTGCGGGCCGTCGGAATCGCTCACGCTGATGCAGTCGCGCGGCGTGCCCGGCACCCGGTCGCCGAGCGCCGACGCCAGGTCGTTCCGCGCCTCCGCCTGTTGCGAGGCCTGCATCTCGCTGCTGGCGGCGCAGCCGGCCAGCGCGAGCATCGCGGCGATGATGGGTGCACGCATCCCGGCTCTCCTCATTTGGTATAGGGCACGAACTGGCCGAGCGCGCAGCTGCTGGTCTGGATGCCGCCGCCCAGTCGCGAACGGGTGCGGACGATGTCGCCCCGGCACAGCTGGCCGGACGTACTCTCGACCACCATCAGATCGTCGCTCGCCAGCCCGGTGCAGCTGCCGGTCACGTCGTTGCGCCACACTTTCTTGCGGCCCTCGATATAGAGGATCGTGTTCGGAAAGCCCTGCGTCTCGCCCATCCGCTCGCGCGGGATGCAGTCCTGCGGCTTGCCCGGAGCCAGGCCGGCGAGCGTCTTGGCGATCTTGGCCTCATCGCGATCGGCGGCCCGCTGCGGCATCGCGGCATTGGCGGCACAGGCAGCGGCGAGCGTGAGGATGGCTGGAATGGCGAAGCGGAACATCTCTATTCTCCTGTCGCCCCCGACCCTGCCATCATAACGCTTCGCCGATCAAAAGACATCCTTCGCCGCACGCCGCTCGGCAAGCTGGGCGGCGCTGACCGCGCGCAGGAAGGGATTGGTGGCGAGTTCGGCGCCGATAGTGGTGGGCACCGTTGCCTCGCCCGCCGCGCGGGCGGCGTTCACTTCGGCCATGCGCGCGCGGATCGCGACATTGTCCGGCTCGGCGACCAGCGCGTAGCGACCGTTGGACTGGGTATATTCGTGCGCGCAATAGACCTGCGTCTCGGGCGGCAGCTGCGCCAGGCGCCGCATGTTGCCGAACATCTGCTCCGCCGTGCCTTCGAACAGCCGGCCGCAGCCCATGGCGAACAGCGTATCGCCCACGAAGATCGCCGCGTCCCCCGCGAAATGATAGGCGATGTGCCCCGCCGTGTGCGCCGGCACTTCCAGCACATGGGCGACATGATCGCCGATGCGCGCTTCGTCGCCTTCCCGCACCAGCCGGTCCGCGGTCGGGATCTTCGCCGCCGCCGCCGCCGGCGCGATCACCTCGGCGCCGGTACGCGCCTTGATCCCGGCATTGCCGCCGGTGTGATCGGGGTGCCAGTGCGTGTTCCAGATCGCGGTGATCGCCCAGCCGCGCTCGTCCGCCTCCGCCAGCACCGGATCGGCGACGGCGGGATCAACCACGATCGTCTCGCCCGAGGCGGGATCATGGACCAGCCAGATGTAATTGTCGCTGAGGGCGGGGATGCGGGCGATCTGGAGCATGATGCCAGACTAGGATCCGAACTCGCTATCGGCAACGGTCGTGACGGAGCGGATTTTGGCGCGCAGGTAGGAGCGAGGAGGGAGCAATGCCTTTGCATCGTGACCCAAAGGGACTCCGGCTCGCGACGCCGCTGTGCGCCAAAATCCGCCCGCCCCGAAGGGGTCGCCCTGGGAAGGCTCCTGGACTTCGTCGGATCGCTTGCGCGTAGCGCCGCTACGCGGCTGCGCGCCCCTCCTCGCCAGCAGCCTTCCCAGGGCAATCACGGCCATTGCCGATAGCGAGTACGGACCCTAGGTCGGGGACTCATATTCCTTCAATCGTCATCCTCGCGCAGGCGGGGATGACGACGGAAAATCAGATACTTGTTTGGGTTCTCAACCTAGGCGCCCGCGCGCGCCTGCGCCAGTTCCGCGATCAGCCTGCCGACCAGCTCCTCCGCTCCCATGGCACGAACGCGGGCGACGCCGGTCCCCGCCCATAGCGGCGAATAGTCGCCCCGCCCGTCCGCCTCGGCATGGGCCCGCAAGGGCGCCAGCGCGTTGGAGCCATAGGGAAAGGCCGGCACCTCGCCCCGGACCGGCCCCAGTTCGCGCATCAGCCGGTTCACCAAGCCCTGCGCCTCGCGGCCCGAGAACAGGTTGGTGAACTCGGTCGGTACCCGGGTTCCCAGCAAGGCGCGGAACGGCGCGGAGATCGCGCTCTCCCGCGCCGCGAGAAAGGCAGTCCCCAGCTGCGCCGCGCACGCGCCGGCCGCCAATGCCCAGGCGATGTCCGCGCCATCGACGATCCCGCCCGCCGCGATCACCGGCACGGCGATCTTCTCCGCCAGCAAGGCGGCGAGCGGGGTCGGCCGATGCCGATCGCCAAGGAACCAGCCCGAATGCCCCCCCGCCTCCGCTCCTTGCGCGATCACCGCGTCGACGCCCCGCGCGGCGAGCCAGCGCATTTCCTCAGGCGTGGTCGCATTGCCGAGCACCAGCGCGCCGGTGCCCCGCACCCGCGCGAGCAGCGCTTCCTCAGGCAGGCCGAAATGGAAGCTGACGATCGCCGGCCGCGCCTTCTCGACCGCCTCGCACAGCGCTTCGTCGAAGGGCCGGCGCAGCGGCGGCGCGGCGCCGGGCGCAACGCCTTCCTCGGCATAATAGGGTGCGAGCAGGGCATGCCAGGCGCGCTCGTCGGGCATGGGCTCAGGCAGCCGGTGGCAGAAGAAATTGAGGTTGAGCGGCCCCGGCGCCGCAGCATGCACCTCCGCCACCTGCGCAGCCAGCTGCGCGGGCGTCAGCATCGCGCACGGCAGCGATCCCACCGCGCCGCCCCGGATCGCCGCGATCGCCAGCGCGGCGGCGCCGGCGCCCGCCATGGGCGCCTGCACGATCGGGGCACGCGCCCCGAGCGCTTCGAGAAAGCCTACCACTGCCCCGTATTGGGCATCGAAGCCCAGGGCTCGGCCGGTGCCAGCCGGTCGCCGGCCTGGAGCAGTTCGATCGAGATGCCGTCCGGAGTGCGGACGAACGCCATATGGCCGTCGCGCGGCGGACGGTTGATCGTCACGCCGCCGTCCAGCAGCCGCTCGCACGTCGCGTAGATATCGTCGACCCGATAGGCGAGATGCCCGAAATTGCGCCCGCCGGCATAGGTCTCGGCCGGGCTGCCGTCCTCGGCCGGCCAATTATAGGTCAGCTCCACCTCGGCATCGGCGCGCTGGCCCTCGCCGTTCGAATCCTCGTCGGCCGCCAGGAAGATCAGCGAGAAGCGCCCCTGCTCGCTGTCCATCCGCCGCACCTGCTTGAGGCCGAGCAGCTCGAAAAAGGCGATCGTGGCGTCGGGATCCGTCACGCGGATCATCGTGTGGAGATAGCGCATGCGGCTGGAGATAGGCGCTCTACGCCCCTCCCCGCAAGGGAGGGGTTGGGGGCAGGTGGACGACCGCGAAACGGCACCGCGCACGCTTTCGTCGCGGCATCGCCACGACGCAGCCCCTCCCCTGCAGGGAGGGGAGGCATTTCACTTCTCCGTCGCCGAGAACTGCTCCAGCGCCTTCCTCGCCGCGCTCGCGATGTTGGTGCCCGGCGCCAGCTCGATCGCCCGGTTCCAGGCGGTCCGCGCATCGGCTTCGTTGTCGCTCGCCGCAGCGACGTTGCCGGCCTCGAGCTGGATCGAGGGATCGTCGGGCGCACGCCGCAGCGCCTCGGTAATGTCGCGGGCCGCCCGGCCCAGGTCGCCCGCGCGCCGGGCCAGCGTCGCGGAAAGCAGCCAGGCGAGCGGATCCTTGTCGGCATAGGTAAGCGCCTTGTCGATGTCGCTGCGCGCGGCTTCCATGTCGCCCGCCGCCACCATCGCCCGGGCCCGGTCGAGATGCGCCTCGCCCAGCTCGAGCCCGGCCAGCGTGCCCGTCGCCAATGCCGCGTCGATCGCCGCGCGCGCCTTTGCCGGATCGCCCGCCGCGATCCAGGCATTGCCCGCCGAGGCCCAGTAATTGGGCGCGCGCGGGTCCTTGCCCGTCTCCGCCTCATGCGCAGCGTCCTCGAACGCGCCGGCCGCCGCCGCCCATTTCCCCTGGTTCGCATAAGCCACGCCCAGACACTGGCGCGCGAGCACGCCGCCGCCCGTGGTGCGCCACTGGATCGCGTCCGCCTGGCCCTTCACCGGATCGCCGGTCGCCAGATCCATGCACTGGGTGAAGCGCGGCGGCTCCTTCTCCGGCGCGGCGGGCGCCGGCGCCGCCTGCGCCGCCACGGCCTGCAGGGCGAGGATCAGGAAAGGGAACATAGGGCGAGCACTTCCTCAAGCGCGCGCACGATCAGGGCCAGGTCCTGCTCGCGCGAAAATCGATGTTCCGCGTCCTTGACCAGCAAAGTCTGCACCATGTCTGAACGGATCGCCGCCGCGAGCCGCGGAGCATGTTCCCAGGGCACTTCCTTGTCCTTCTGCCCGTGCAGCAGCCGCGCCGGGCCGCCCCAGGCGATCGGCTGGACGAGCACGCGGTTCGCCTCGCCCGATGCCCAGAAGCCGCGGGTGGTGACGGTCGGCCGGTCGCCATAGTCATTGGGCGTCTCGATGCGCCCGGTCTGGAGCAGCGCCAGCTTCTGCTCCATGGTGAAGCCCCAGTCGGTGAAGTCCGGCGCCGCGGCGATGCCGACCATGCCGGCGACCATTTCCGGCCGCGCCTTGGCGATCATCGCCATGATCCAGCCGCCCATCGACGAGCCGACCAGCACCACCGGCCCACGCACCACTTCGTCGATCATCCGGAGCGCGTCGTCGCGCCAGCTGGCGAGCGTCTCTTCCTCGAAGCTGCCCTCGCTCTCGCCGCAGCCGGCATAGTCGAAGCGCAGATACGCCCGGCCGTTCGCCTTGGCCCATTGCTCGAGGTGCAGCGCCTTGGTGCCCTGCATGTCCGAGGCATAGCCGCACAGGAACATCACTGTCGGGCCGGTGCCCGGCATGTGGTGATAGGCGAGCGCGGGGCGCGGCGGGGCTTCGGCGGCGGCGGTCTGGGGGGCGTCGGTCATGGAAGTGGGATAGCGACCCAAGAGAGCCCTTAAAACCCTCTACCGCCTGCGGGAGAGGGTGGCCGCGCGAAGCGCAGGCCGGGTGAGGGCCAGTGCGGGAGACAAGCGCGTCCCTCACGGCCCGCAAACACCCTCCCCCTTCCGCCGCTTCGCGGCTCCCTCCTGCTCCCGCAAGCGGGAGAGGGATTGACTGGAGAAGGAGCTAGATATTCCCCGAAAACGTATCGCACTGGGCCGGATCGCCTGTGTCCAGGCCCTTTTTCAGCCAGGCCATGCGCTGTGCCGAGGTGCCGTGGGTGAAGCTCTCGGGCACCACCGTGCCCTGGGCCTTGCGCTGGAGCGTGTCGTCGCCGATCGCGTTCGCGGCGGTCATCCCCTCCTCGATGTCGCCCGGCTCGATCCGCTCCTTGTTGCGCGCCGCCCAGACGCCGGCGAAGCAATCCGCCTGCAGCTCGAGCCGCACCGACAGCGCATTGCCCTCGGCCCGGCTCGCCCGCGCCTGGAGCTGCGAGACCTTGCCGGAAGTGCCGAGCAGGTCCTGCACGTGATGCCCCATCTCGTGCGCGATCACATAGTCGCGGGCGAAATCGCCCTTGGCGCCGAAGCGCTGCTCCAGCTCCCGGAAGAAGCTGGTGTCGAGATACACGCCCTGGTCCGCCGGGCAGTAGAAGGGACCCACCGCCGAGCTCGCCGAGCCGCAGCCCGAATCGACCTGGCCCTGGTAGAATTTGATCGTCGCCGGCCGATAGGATCGTCCGCCCTCGCGGAAGATCGCCGCCCAGGTATCGTCGGCCAGCCGCATCACCCGGCACGATTCGAGCCGCTCGCCCGTGCACACTTGGCGCCCGCTCTGCCCCGCGGTGGGCGACTGGCCCACGCCGCTGCCGGCGCCGCCCGACGAGAGCAGCCCGCCGCCACCGCCGCTGCTCATCGCGAAATAGGCGATGGCGATCAGCCCGAAGATCGCAATGCTCCCGCAGCCCATGCCGCGGCCGAGCACCAGCGGGAGCAGCCCCAGCAGCGGGAAGCCGCCGCCGCCACCGCCGCCGCCGCTGCCCAGGTCCTGGGCGTTGTCGGTGGGATCGATATCGTCGAGCCGCATCGGGATTCCTCTTCGTTCGCTGCCCGCAACAATGCCTCAGCCGACGTTGCGTTGCACGCCGCGCGGCATATGAAAAGATGCACTTCCCTCGGCCCATGGTTTCGGCCAAGGCAGGATCATGGCAGACGCCGAGTCACGTCCCCGCCGCCAGGCCCCCGGCCTCCCATTGCCGGATACGGTCGCGCTGGTCCTGCAAGGCGGCGGCGCGCTCGGCGCCTATCAGGCGGGCGTGATCGACGAATTGCAGGGCGCCGGCATCGAAGTCGACTGGGTCGCCGGCATCTCGATCGGCGCAGTCAATGCCGCGCTGTTCGCCGGCAATCCGCCCGAGAAGCGCATCGCCGCGATCCGCACCTTCTGGGAGGATGCCACCGCCGCGCTCCCCGATTTCTCGCTGCCCATGAACGACGCGGCGCGTGAGCTGAGCCACGAATGGGCGGCCGGCATGGTCATGCTCGGCGGCGTGCCCGGCTTCTTCCGCCCGCGCCTGCTGCCACCCGGCTTCGCCGTTCCCGGCACGCCCGAGGCGCTGAGCTTCTACGATACCGCGCCCCTGCGCGAGACGCTCGACCGGCTGGTCGACTGGGAGCTGCTCAACAAGGGGCCCGTCCGCCTCTCGGTCGGCGCGGTCGACATCAAGAGCGGCAATTTCCGCTATTTCGACACGCGCGACGAACGGCTCGACGCGCGCCACATCATGGCCTCGGGCGCGCTGCCGCCGGGGCTGCCGCCGGTGGAGATCGACGGTGCCTGGTATTGGGACGGCGGCCTGGTCTCGAACACGCCGCTCACGCACGTCCTCGACCGCCAGGATGCCGAGACGCTGATCTTCCAGGTCGACCTGTTCCCCGCCGCCGACGAGCTGCCGCGCACGATCACCGACGTGCTGGCGCGGGAGAAGGAGATCCGCTTCTCCAGCCGCACCCGCGCCGTTTCGGACGAGCGGATGCGGCTGCGCCAGGAGCGCCAGATGGTCTGCCGCCTGCTGAGCAAGCTGCCGCCCGAGCTGCTGGAGGATCCCGAGGTGCAGGCGGTCCGCGCCCGGGTCTCCGAATATCCGGTCAGCCTCGTCCACCTGATCTACCGCGCCAATGCCTGGGAGGGCGGCGCGCGCGACTTCGAATTCTCGGCGCGCTCGATGCACGAGCATTGGCAGGCCGGGCGCATGGCAGTGGCGGAGACCATGGCCAATGCCCGGCTCGTCGCCCAGAACATCCTCGACGGCAACACCGCCGCCTTCGATCTCACCCAGAAATGATCTTCCCCCGCTTCCCCCTTTTTCGTCATCCCCGCAAAGGCGGGGATCCAGAGTTGCAGGCAATGCCGCTTGTTACCCTGGATTCCCGCCTGCGCAGGAATGACGGTGTCTAGCCAAGGAGTATCCCATGTTCCTCAAGGGCAAGTCCGCGATCGTCACCGGCTCCACTTCGGGCATCGGCCTCGCCTATGCCAAGGCGCTGGCGGCCGAGGGCGCGAGCGTGATGATCAACGGCTTCGGCGACGCGGCGGCGATCGAGAAGGAGCGTGCCGCGCTCGAAGCGACGAGCGGCGCCAAGGCGCTCTACGACGCTGCCGACATGACCAAGCCCGATCAGATCGCTGCGATGGTCCAGCGCTGCCATGACGAACTCGGCGGCCCGCACATCGTCATCAACAATGCCGGCATCCAGCATGTCTCGCCGATCGAGGATTTCCCGGTCGACAAATACGACGCGATCATCGCGATCAACATGTCCTCGGCCTGGCACATGACGCGCGCCGCGGTGCCGTTCATGAAGGCGCAGAAATGGGGCCGGATCATCTCTACCGCCTCGGCGCACAGCCTGGTCGCCAGCCCCAACAAGAGCGCCTACGTGATGGCCAAACACGCCATTGCCGGGCTCACCAAGACGATCGCTCTCGAAGTCGCGACCAGCGGCGTCACGGTCAACTGCGTCTCGCCCGGCTATGTCTGGACCCCGCTGGTCGAGAACCAGATCCCGGACACGATGAAGACGCGGAACATGACCCGCGAGCAGGTGATCAACGACGTGCTGCTCGATGCGCAGCCGACCAAGGAGTTCGTCCAGCCCGAGCAGGTCGCCGCGCTGGTGCTTTTCCTGTGCCGGGACGAAGCGGCGCAGATCACCGGCGCCAATTATTCGATCGACGGCGGCTGGACCGCGGCCTGAGGAAAGGGCGTAGAAGGATGAAGGGGATCCCAGCCGCCGCGCTGATCGCGCTCGGGCTCACCGGCTGCAGCGTCTATCGCGAAGCCACCGCCACGCGCCCGCCCGCCGGCTGGAGCTGGCGCAAGGTGATGACCGAAGACGATGCCGATCGCATCCGAAACTGGCGCCAGGCCTGGGACGACGCGCTCGCTCCGGCCAAGGCGGCGGCGCCCGCCGCGATCGCGGCCGACGCGGATCTGTTCGATCCCGATCGCGCGCTGGGCGCCGCGATGCCGCCCGCGGGCGAATATCGCTGCCGCACCTTCAAGCTCGGCTCGCAACAGCCGCTCACGCCCTATTTCGCCGCCTACCCCGCTGGCCGGTGCCGCATCACCGTCCAAGGCCCCGAGACGCACTTCGTCCGTCTCGACGGCGAGCAGCGCCCCGACGGGCTGATCTACACCAACACCGACGCCCGCCCGATGTTCATCGGAGTGATGGTCCTGGGCGACGAGACCGCCCCCCTGCGCTACGGCGTCGATCAGACGCGCGACATGATCGGCTATGTCGAGCGCATCGGCGAGCGGCGCTGGCGGCTGGTGCTGCCCTATCCGGGCTTCGAATCGAAGCTCGACGTGATCGAGGTCACGCCGGCGGAGTGAGCGGAACGCAGCGTGCGCTCCCTATTCCCGCAGCCCGAACTCCTTGACGATGAAGGCATGGAGTTCCGGCGCCTTCGCCTTCACATTCTTGCGCCGGAAGGGCGGGCGCGCGGCGCTGCCATGGAGCACCACGCTCGCCGTCATCGCGAAGAATTCGAACGGATTGGTCAGCATATAGGCCCCGGCCGGCCAGAGCCCGCTCGCCTTCGCCTCGCGATAGAAGCGCTGCACGTCGGAATTCTGCTGCCCGCCCGGCATCCTGAGCAGCTGCCAGCGATGGATCAGTTCGTGGAGCAGCACCGGGTTCTCCGCCGGCTGCGTCTCGCGCGCGAAGAACACGCCGCGCGGCCCCGCGCGCGTCCTGGTGCCCGGCTGCAGGTCCACCGTGATCACCTGGCTCGCGAAGAACTCGCGCGCCGCGTCCGACACCCGGAGCGCCTTCACCAGCGCGATCTGCGCGGCAAGCGATGCGGCGATCGCGGGGGTCTGCTCGCCGCCCTGCCAGTCGATCGCGAAATCCTCGGCCGCCCGTGCCCGGGCCGGCAGCGCCAGCAGCGCGGCGCCGGCAAACAATGCCCGGCGCGAGAGGTTTGACAGCCCGGCATCCCCACGCGACATTCGAGCCTCCATGCAGCGGGGAACCTTATGCTTCGATTCACCCTTCTCGCAACTGCGATGAGCTTTTCCACGCCCTCCGCCGCCGATCCGGTGCACGACGCGACCAAGGCCGCGCTGCCCCGGCTCATGGAATTCTATCGCGATTTCCACGCCAATCCCGAACTCAGCCTCCATGAGGTGAAGACCGCCGCCACACTCGCCGAGGAAGCGCGCAAGGCCGGCTATGAAGTGACCAAGAAGGTGGGCGGCACCGGCGTGGTCGCGATTCTGCGCAACGGCCCGGGCCCGGTCGTGCTGATCCGCGCCGATATGGACGGCCTGCCGGTGACCGAGGCAACCGGCCTGCCCTTCGCCTCGAAGGTGCGCACCACCAACGACGAAGGCATCGAGACCGGCGTGATGCACGCCTGCGGCCACGACACGCACATGGCGAGCTGGATCGGCACGCTGCGCAACCTCGCCGCGATGAAGGCGAAGTGGCACGGCACTGTCGTCATGATCGCCCAGCCCGCCGAGGAGCGCGGCATGGGCGCCAGGGCGATGCTCGACGACGGGCTGTTCACGCGCTTCCCCAAGCCGCAGTTCGCGCTCGCCTTTCACGACAGCGCCAGCCAGCCCGCCGGCCAGATCGGCGTGACGCCGGGCTATGCCCTGGCGAATGTGGATTCGGTCGACGTGCTGGTGAAGGGCGTCGGCGGCCATGGCGCCTATCCGCAGACCACCCGCGACCCGATCGTCCTCGCCGCGCGCATCGTCACGTCGCTCCAGACCCTGGTCAGCCGCGAAGTCGATCCGCAGGAAGCCGCCGTCGTCACCGTCGGCATGATCAAGGGCGGCTCGACGCACAACATCATCGGCAGCGACGTGACGATGCTGCTCACCGTGCGCAGCTTCAAGCCCGAGGTCCGCAAGCTGCTGCTCGACGGCATCGCCCGCATCGCGAAGGGCGAGGCGATCGCCGCCGGCGTCCCCGACGACCGGATGCCCGAGATCAAGGTGCGCGACAATTTCACGCCGGCCACCTTCAACACCCAGCCGCTTTCGGACCGGATGAAGACACTGTGGACGACACGCTTCGGCAAGGACCGGGTGGTCGAGACCCGCGCAGTGATGGGCGGCGAGGATTTCAGCCGCTATTGGCTCGCCGACAATTCGATCCAGAGCCTGATCTTCTGGGTCGGCGGCGTGCCGGCGGACAAATGGGCCGCATCGGACAATGGCAGGAAGCCGCTTCCCTCGCTGCACAGTGCCTATTGGGCGCCCGACGCCGAAGCGGTGATCGGCACCGCGACCGAGGCGATGACCGCGGCGACGCTGGATATCCTGAAGAAATAGGGGGGGCGGGGGCGCGCGGGGCGGGGGCCCTCGGAGTCGGAGCGTCTCTTCCCACTATCATTGTCTGACCCGGGACCGGGATTGCGGCAAGCCGGGGTCCCCGTTCCATGAAGCTGCCCTCGATTCGCAAACGAGGGAGCAGATGCACATGATCTATTATCACGGCACGCGCGCGGACCTGGGGCCCGGCGACCTGATCGCCGCCGGGCATGCCTCCAACTACGGCACGCGCAAGGCAGCCGCCTGGGTCTATCTCACCGGCACGCTGGACGCGGCGATCTGGGGCGCCGAGCTGGCCCGGGGCGAAGGGCGCGAGCGAATCTACATCGTCGCGCCGACGGGCGAGATCGTCGACGATCCCAATCTGACCGACCGGAAATTCCCCGGCAATCCCACCCGCTCCTATCGCTCGCGCACGCCGCTGCGCGTGATCGGGGAAGTCGCGGCGTGGGAGGGGCATTCGCCGGAGCAGCTGCGACACATGCGCGAGGCGCTGCAACGCCTGGAGGCCCAGGGCATCCAGGCCATCGACTGAGGCTCGCGCGCCGCACCCGGCCACGCATCGGGTGCGGCGTCAGCGGCACTCCACGGTGAGGTGCCCCAACTCGTGCACCGGTGCCAACCGCGCGCGGACCGTATCGGCATCCACGCCGACCACGCTGACGATCGCCGCCCGCGCCTCCGGCCCTACTCGCCAAACATGCAGATCGACGATGCGTGCATCCCCGGTCTCGACCAGTTCGCGCACCTCTTCGGCGACATGCGCGTCGGTCCGGTCGAGCAGCACCGTCGCAGTGTCGCGCATCAACGTCCACGACCAGCGCGCGATCACCACCGCGCCGACGATCCCCATCGCCGGATCCATCCAAGCCCAGCCCAGGTAGCGCCCGGCCAGCAACGCCGCGATCGCCAGCACCGAAGTCAGTGCATCGGCGAGCACATGAACATAGGCCGATCGCAGATTGTTGTCGTGCGCCTGCCCGTGCTGGTGCCCATGGTGATCATGCTCGTGCCCGCGATGGTGATGATGTCCGCCCGAGAGCAGGAAGGCGCTGGCGATATTGACCAGCAGCCCGAGCACCGCGACGATCGCAGCCTCGTTGAACGCCACCGCAATTGGCTCGAACAGCCGCAGAAGCGATTCCAGTCCGATCGCGAACGCGATCAATCCGAGCGCCATCGCGGAAGCGAAGCCGGCCAGGTCGCCTACCTTGCCCGTCCCGAAGCTATAGGCGGCGCTGCGGGCATGCTTCCTAGCATAAGCGTAAGCGGCGGCGGCCACCGCCAGCGCCCCGGCATGCGTCGCCATATGGAAGCCGTCGGCGAGCAATGCCATCGATCCGGTCCAGTAGCCGGCGACGATCTCGCCGATCATCATCCCCGCGGTCAGCAACACCACCCAGAGCGTCCGCCGGGCATTGTCGTCATGCGAGGCGCCAAGGAACACATGCTCGTGCGCCAGCGCATCGATCTCGGAAAGCGTCGCCATCTCGGATCCTATTTCGAATAGCGGCGTATCACCGCCAGAAGCTCTTCCGCGCCCTGCGCGCGCTCGCCATCGCTCAGCCCCGGTGCCGCGACATGCGCAGCGAGGTGATCGGCGATGATCTCGTCGAGCAGCCCGTTCACCGCGCCGCGCACTGCGGCCACGAGCTGCAAGATCTCGGCGCAGTTCGCGTCACCCTGCATCGCTCGCTCGACTGCGTTCACCTGCCCGCCGATCCGGCGAACCCGCGCGAGCAGCGCAGAATTGTCATGGGAAAAATGAGCCATACCAATACCCCCTATAGGTATATGGGCGCGTGGTAAAGCTCAGCCTGCGAGCGGCAGGAAACACTCCACCGTACTCGCCGGCAGCCGCGCGGGCTGCAACGTGTCGGCATCGAGGCAGCACCAGCGCGATTTCACTTCGGCCAGCGTCTCGGTGCCCCGGCGGATCACGGTATCGTAGAAAGCGCTCTCCCGCTTCACGCTTTCCAGCACCACCGTCGCAATCAGCGCATCGGCCAGGAAGGCGGGCCTGCGATAGGTGATGTCGTGCCGCACCGCGACCCAGCGGTGCGCCGCCACTGCCTCGGGGGGCGCCAGTGCTTCCCAATGATCGACCACTGCGGCCTGCACCCAGCGAAGGTAGATTGCGTTGTTCACATGCCCCAGCGCGTCGATGTCGTCCGCCTCGATCCGGATGGCGTAATGGTGCGGCCTGCTCCGCATCATGCGATTCCGTTCGGTAGGCGGCGCGCTTCGGCGAGCAGGCGATCGGCTATGTCGCGGTAGAATCGGCAGACCTCGGCAAGATCGGCAGCGGAGACGGCAAGCTCCCCGCCCGCCGCCACGCGCCGCCACGCGCCGCCCCCGCCCCGCCCGCCGATGGTCATCGCCGTGTCGTCCTGCCGATCGCCGCGGCGCACCGCGCCGCCGCAGTGGAACAGGCAATTGCGCGAATGCGCGAGCGCCACCAGCCGGGCATGGTCGGGATTGGGCACCCGTAACGCGCGCCGCAGGCGGGCGAGCTTGTTCGCGGTATTCCGCTCGCTGTCCGGCAGCGCGATGCCGCGGCACTGCGCCGCTTCGGCAACAAGATGATTGAGAAAACGATCGAGCTCGCGCAGCCCGTTGCCGATCACCTTGGCCCGGTAGCGGCCCTTGATCGCGCGCTGCGCAGCGCCGGGGCCGCCCAGGCCGAGCCCCAGGAAATGCGATCCGCGCCGCAGCGTGGCATGGGCCCGGATCAATTCCGGGCTGGTGACGGTAACGGCATCCCGCGCCGCGCCGTGCCTCACTGCGCCCCGCGGCGCGCGTTGATCGCCTGCTCGACGGCGGCGAAGCCCTCGGCACTCGCGATGGCGATGTCGAGCGGGCGCCCGCCCAGCGAATCGTCATGCCCGTTGAGGAAAGTGGTGGCACCGTCGCGCCCCAGCGCTTCGAATGCGATTCGCGCGATCCGCCCCTGGCGCTCGGCGCCTTCGGGCGAGAGGCGGTTCTCGGAGAATTTGCGGCGGAAACCCGCGGCCCGCGCCGGCTTCGCCGCGCCCTCCCCCGCGGGATCCTGTGGCGCCATGTCGACGTCCAATGTTCCAGCCCCCTTGCGTAAGCGGGAGCACGGTGGTCTCTCCAGTCGCGGGCGCCTACGAACGGAACTGCCAGCGATAGCCGCAGCCTAGCGAGCCCTGCCCGGAAAGGCCACCCAAGATCGGGCTGGCCGATGGCATTAGCTGAACTTATGCTCCGGCGCCGATGGTCCGCCCCCACCTTCCCCTCAATGCCCTGCGCGCCTTCGAGGCGTCGGCGCGCCACCTCAGCTTCACCCGCGCCGCGATCGAGCTGTGCGTAACCCAGGCGGCGATCAGCCACCAGGTGAAGGGGTTGGAGCAGCGGCTGGGCACGCAGCTGTTCCGCCGGCTGCCGCGCGGACTGGCGCTCACCGACGAGGGGCTGGCGCTGCTTCCCGCGCTCGGCGACAGCTTCGATCGCATCGCCGAGCTGGTCGAGGGCATCGCCAGCGGCGGGGCGGCGCAGCTGCTCTCGGTCGCCGCGGTGGGCACTTTCGCCACGGGCTGGCTGCTCCCTCGGCTCCCCGCCTTCCACGCAGCGCACCCGCGCATCGATCTCCGCCTGTTCACCAACAACAACCGAGTCGACCTGGCCGGGGAGGGGCTCGACCAGGCGATCCGCTTCGGGGCCGGCGCCTGGCACGGCACCGAAGCCGTGCCGCTGATCGAGACGCCGCTGACGCCGCTCTGCACGGCCGAGATGGCCAGACGCCTCTCGGACCCCGCCGATCTGCTCGCCATGCCGCTGCTGCGTTCCTATCGCGCCGATGAATGGCCGCGCTGGTTCGCCCAGGCCGGCATCGCGCCGCCCCCGCTCCGCGGCCCGGTGTTCGACAGTTCGCTGGCCATGGCGGAGGCGGCGATCCAGGGCATGGGCGTGGCGCTCGCCCCGCCCGCGATGCTCACGCGCCACCTCGAGCAGGGCCGTCTGGTCCGGCCGTTCGCGCTGGAGGTGGCAACCGGCCGCTATTGGCTCACCTGGCTCCAGTCGCGCGCGCCCAGTCCCGCGATGGCGGCCTTCCGCGCCTGGATCGAGGCCGAGGCAGGCATGGCTGCCGCCTGACTCCGGCGCCCGGGAACGCATTGAGCCGGGGGCGCCGATCTGGGATAAGCGACGCATCAAGGAGGCCCGTCATGCTGCGCAACCTCTTGTCCCTCGTCCTGCTGCTCATTGCCCTGCCCGCCACGGCACTCGCCCAGGCGCCGCGCAATGCGCCGGGCACCCTGATTTCCGCCGATCCGGTCGCCGGCGCGCCCGAGACCATGCGAAGCTGGCGCATCGCCTATTGGACCAGCGACGCGGGCGGCCGGGCGATCCGCGTCACCGGCATGCTTGTCGCCCCGCGGGAGCGCGCGCCCTCGCCCGGCCCGCGCCGGGTGATCGCCTGGACGCACGGCACCTGGGGCGTGGTCGAGAAATGCGCGCCATCGCTGAGCCCCGGCTTCTGGCAGGCGACGCCTGCGCTCGCGGACATGATCGCGCGCGGCTATCTGGTGGTCGCGCCCGATTATCCCGGGCTCGGCTCGCCCATGGCGCATCCCTATCTGATCGGAGTCGATACTGCCCGCTCGGTGCTCGACGCTGTGCGCGCGGCCCGCGCGCTGCCGGCGGCGCGGGCCGGCGCCGATTTCTCGGTCTGGGGAGAATCCCAGGGCGGCCATGCCGCGCTGTGGACCGCCGTCGAAGCCGCCCGCTATGCGCCCGAGCTGCGCCTGCTCGGCACCGCCGCCGCCGCCCCGCCCACCGATCTCGCTGCCAATCTCCGCCTGGGCAGCGACGCCAATGTCCGCGCGATGCTGGCGGCCTATGCCGCCTATAGCTGGTCCCAGCATTTCGGCCATCCGCTCTCCAGCCTGTTCAACAAGACCAATGCCGGCGTCGCCACCCGGCTGGCGCGCAACAACTGCATCGAGCTCGGCAAGAAGCTCAAGGTCGGCACCATCCGCGGCATCGCCAAGGGCCGGGGCGCGCTGCGCAACAAGGACATGGCCGCTATGCCGCCCTGGGCGGGCATCGCCCGCGCCAACAGCGTCGCGCCCGGCGCGGTGTCCGGTCCCCTGCTGATCGTACAGGGAACGGCCGACACCGTAGTCGCGCCGGCAGTGACGCTCGCCTTCGCCCGCCAGCGCTGCCGCACCGGCGCGCCGCTCCGCTACCTGTCGCTGCCCGGCGGCGACCATGCCGCCGCCACCCGCGATGCCGGCGCCGCCGCGGCGACGCTCGACTGGATCGACGCGCGCTTCGCCGGACAGAAGCCGCCGAGCGATTGCGGGCGGATATGAAGCGGCGCCCGCACCGGCTCCTTGCCCCGGCGCTCCCGTCCAGCGCGCCCTTGACGGCGCCGGCTCAAGATACGCCGACAGGCCATGGTTGTAGCGAAGTGGTGGCGATCGGGCGAGCGAAGGGCCCCAGGGCCTGCGGCTCGCCGCCCGATGCGGCTGACCCGTCTCACTCCATCGCCAGCGCGTTCACTGCATCCTCGCGCTTCTCGGGTGCGCCGGCAAAGCCGCGGCGGCCGGCCCTAGCCCAGGCCGATCTTCGCCAGGATCCGGCCGATCACGCCCTTGTCTCCGCCCTGGGCCAGCCTGGCTTCCCTTTTCGGGTCGTAGCCCGAGCTTTCGGGAAGGTCGCCGCCGCGATGGCTGTGCACCGGCTGGGTCGAGGCGGGCGGATCCGATGCGTCCATCGATTCGTCGAGCGCACGGTCTAGCCGGGCCTCCTTGCTCTCGGGATTGCGCGCCAACCGCTCGGCGATCGATTCATCGGTGCCGGCATCGGCCGATTGCGCAGCCGCGCGCTTCGTTTCTTCATCCGGGCCCGGTGCCGCCGACAGGGGGTCCAGCGCCGGGTCGATCGGGTTCGCGTCCATGACTCACTCTCCTGAGCGTTGCCGGACTGTAACGAACGCGCTTCGATTCGCGTTCCAGCAAGCAGCTCTCGCCCGGGCGCAAAAGAAAACGGCCCGGCGAGTTTCCCCGCCGGGCCGCGATTTCCGCTTCCGCTGCCGAAGCCTAGTTCCGCTGGCTGCCGAACAGGCGCAGCAGGAACAGGAACATGTTGATGAAGTCGAGGTAAAGCGTCAGCGCGCCCATCACCACCGTCTTGCCCATCATGTCCGTGCCCTGGACGTAGAAATACAGGCTCTTGATCTTCTGCGTGTCATAGGCGGTGAGGCCCGCGAACAGCAGCACGCCGATCACGCTGATCGCCATGCTCAGCGGGCCCGAGCCGATGAACATGTTGACGATCGAGGCGACGATCAGGCCGACCACGCCCATGATCAGGAACGTCCCCCAGCCCGAAAGATCGCGCTTGGTGGTGTAGCCCCACAGGCTCAGCCCGGCGAAGCCCGCGGCAGTGCCGAAGAACACCTGCGCGATCGAGCTGTCGGTATATTGCAGGAAGATCGTCGAGAGCGACAGGCCCATCGTCGTCGCATAGATCCAGTAGAGCGCCTGCATCGCCGGGGTGGAGAGGCTGCGCTGGGCGAAGCTCATCACCATCACGATGCCGAGCGGCGCCAGCATCACGATCCAACCGAGCAGCGACGGCGAGACGCGGCCATTCTCCTGCACCGCGAACAGCACGTCGATCGCGCCGCTCTTGGCGAAGGCGAAGGCGACGATGCCGGTCAGCAGCACGCCCGAAGCCATGTAGTTGTAGACGGACAGCATGTACGACCTGAGGCCCGCGTCGCGCGTATCCGCGTCCGCGCCGGCGGTCACATAGGGCGCGCCCGTCCGGGTATCCCAGTCAGCCATTTCAAAACTCCTTTGCCCGGCACCTGCCGGTATCGGTGAATATCGCCCCCGCGCCGGGTGTTTTCAAGCAAAACCGGGCGCGCTAGTGCCTCGGCCATGATCCGCCTGTTCGTCGGCCTGCGTCCGCCCGCCTCGATCCGCGCCCAGCTGCTCGCACTGATGGGCGGCATTCCCGGCGCCCGCTGGCAGGACGACGGGCAGCTCCACATCACGCTGCGCTTCATCGGCGAAGTCGACGAGCGCGCCGCCGAGGACGCCGCGCTCGCGCTCTCGGCGGTGCGCTGGCCGCCGCTCGAAATCGGGCTGGAGGGCGTCGGCACATTCGACAGCCGCGGCCGGATCAACGCGGTCTGGGCCGGCATCCGCCCCCGCGAGGCACTTGCCGGGCTCCATCGCAAGATCGACCAGGCGCTGGTCGGCCGCACGCAGCCGCCCGAGCGGCGCGCCTATCTCCCCCACATCACGCTGGCCCGGATGAACGCCCCCGCCGAAGCGGCCGAGCGCTTCGTCGAGGCGCATGCCGGCCTCGCCAGCCCGCCCTTCATGCTCGACCATTTCTACCTGTTCGAAAGCCATCTCGGCCATGACGGCGCGCGATATGAGCCGGTGGAGCGCTACGGGCTCCGGGACTGACGAAGCAGGCAGACCAAGGGTGAGAACCCAAACAAGTA
>JAAGWI010142911.1:0-10265 GCA_012274505.1 Galium porrigens var. tenue
TCCCACATTGGAAACGGAGAGAGCAATTGCTCACTTTATAAGTCAAAGTCCCACCACAATAGTATGAGGCCTTTTGGGGATTGACCCAAAGTGAAAACCGTGCGGGCTTGGCCCAAAGCGGACAATATCATACTAATGTGAATTGTGGTGGGCTCGGCAGTCCCAACAATAGCCACTATTAGCCTGGATTTTAGCGATTTTAAGATAGAGCTGAAAATGAATGGTTGTAGGTAAAAAGCTGAAAATGAGGATTTTGGAAGAAAATAGTGGGATGTGCTCAAATACCACCTGTGACCATCCTGATTGTAATCAGGCTTCCCATCTGAGGCATTGGATGCCGGGGCTTTCCAAAACTCGCGAACAGCAAAATCAGGAGAAGTGTTTCCCATGTAAATCTTGGTTATGGATGAAGAGAACCCCAGCAAGCATGTAATCCAACCGCCAGCCGTCGAATCCGACGTCATTTTTGAGCCAGTTCATCCAGTCTGAAAGCTCCCTCTGCACCCTTTCATTCAGATGATCGATATCAGGTGCTAAACGAAAAGGCGTGCCGGTATCTTTATTCCCAGTTCTAGGAAATTCAACACCATCCCCGCAAATGGATTCGAGTCCCCAATCCAGGCGGTCATCGGTTGTGCCGCCCTCGAATACGCAAGGTATTCCACCGTTGTTTATGCAATCAGCCCCCCTGTGGTTTATGACTATATCAGCAAGGCATTTGATTCCTTGTCGTGGAATGCCTTTATTAGGTTTCTCAGTTCCTGCTCATTCCCATATTTGGGTGCACTGATATCGTACAATCTTCCAGGAATGTAACCTGAAACAAATTTCAAACGCATCAAATTGATTCTCTCTTTACATTAACTCACGACCTATAATTTTCTCGTCTGAAATGACCTGAACTAAAATGAACTGAACCGCTACTGCATACTTAAACACTAAAATTTGATCACCAAATTTAGAGACAAGGTGTGGAAAAGGGCTTTAGTGACTAATCTAGGGCGACAAAAACTCGATGACAATTTCTTTTTTGGTCGCCAAATCTCACAACTACTTTCAAAAATGGAGTTTTGGTGACCAAAAAAAAATCGTCACCAAAGTTCATTTTTTTGTTTACCTTTTAACGGACAAACAAATTGTTAGAATAGAAGAGTTTTATTGAAATCAATAAATCTGATCTGTAAATTTATGAGAAAAGAAGAGAGAGAGTATAGGGGATAAGAGAAGAAGATCTTAATCAAAATAATCCATCTAAATTGATTACGATAACTGTGCCACATTCGTTTATATACAGCAGCCAAAATCCTAACTACCTTATTTTCTAATGGGCCTAGAAACTGACAAAATGACTGACCCAAAAAGCTGACAAGGAAAAGAAAATAGAAAGCAGTAAAATAAGCTCAAAACGACGCCGTCTGCATTGCACCACATTTGAACTAAAAATTCAAACTCTTTGTGAACCATGCTTCAATCTCACAGATTCCATCACCTTCGTCACCAACTCATCACTTAGAGAAAAATTCGAATTGCTGAAACTCCACCCCAGAATCATATGACTCTGGACTAGCTACCCAGTGGATGCAGTGAAGCCGACATACATTTCGTCCTGAAAAACTCCGGTGAGACTCACCATTGTGTTCAGCAGCGGAACCGTTGGCCTTTTTGTTCCCGCCGGCGCCATGGTCACGCTGATGAGTGAATCCGAGTAGTCAATCCAGACCTAATAAGTCAATCCAGATCTGCTGGGAAGCGGTGGCGGCGGCCTGTTGTGAAGGAGCTGTGGGAACGGCCTGTTGGGAAGAGAACAATCCGAACACACCCGATGCCACCGCCTAACTCCGCCATGGAGGTTGTGGAAAGCTTTCCCCGGAAATCAAATCAATAGGACTCCGACGTCGGTGCGAACGAAGCAGGCAGTACATGTAGATCTGGAGAGTCGCCGGCGGGTTCTGCAGGCCGCGGATATGAGACAGCATCCCCTCGACTCCGATGCTGACGAGGAGGAGCAGGCGGTTGATGTGGTGGTGTCGCAGCCGGGGACTGAAACAGAGAACTTTTTCTTGTGATTGTGTTTCATCTCATTCTTCTTTTCCTTGAAATTGGTGGGTTTCAAAGGAAGGTGGAGAAGGTGGGTTGGAGGGGCAGATATAGGGTCCTGCGGTGGGGATTGTGAGCGGAGGATTGATTTTGGTGGTCGGAGGATTGATACGTGAAATTCTTTGTACCTAATTGCCAAAGATTATTCAACCGAATTCAACCATTGCGAGTCACCCATATTTCTATTTTTTGACCCAAATTGCAACTTATGTTTTGTTTGAGAAGGAGGAAAAGAAGGTGGAGGCGCCCGTAGCTAGTTCGAGTGGTGATTCAAGTGGATTGAGGATGTCAATTTGAATAGTTTTAGGGGAAATGCATGTTTTATATGTATGTCATGAACCGCTAAGGCGGTTTGGTGAGCTCCTTTCCCATTGCAACTTTAATTCTATCACCCCGCTAATTATTTTAGTAGCTCGCTCACAGCTAGTGAACATGTCATCGCACCATTAGAAGAATCTACACCAAGACTCTAACTAATGGAATAAGGATTTTGTGCCTTCTACTCCGGAAACACCATAAACTGAAAGGCTTTAAATTAAGGGACTTTGGAAACAAGATCTCAGTCGATGCTTGTTTTTATTCCTAAATAAAAATCCAAATGAATGTTGTAGATTTGTGCAAATCGTTGTTGCTTAAGAGTAAGAGTTTAGCTTCGATGTCTGAAAATGTCAAAAGTTTGAATCTGCCGCCGAATTCGTGCGGGGGGAGGGAGGTGGGAAGGGGGTTGAAGGACTAGCTAAATTGTGGAGACATTGGTCGAGCCCTAGTTGCAGTAGAGATGACCATCTTCCAGCCATGGAAATGTTGGTTTTATCGTTCTAATAGGAGCTAACCTTTGAGGGAATGGTGGTGGAGGTGTGCGACTTGATGTGTCTATGTTGCAAGAGACTTTGGAAGTGGCACAAAAGCATCTAGGAACTCTAGAAGTGGTACACTGGCTCAAGCGGCCACATTAAATCAATTGGCCGAGTTAAAGGGGCAAGTGACATCCACAGCGGTAAATGAGTGATTGGAGAAGCAAAACATTAGCAACAAAACTTTTGGAAAAGGAATTACTGCTTGTGACTAACGTGAAAGAAAAAGTGGACTAAAATTTAAGGGAGTCAGAAGCAACTCAAAAAGACAGCAAAAAAGATATTGTCATTAGTGGACTCAAAATTTTCATGGGTGAGAGCAGCAACACATCATTTGGTTGGAAATGATGATAGAGATGGTGAAAATAATAGACTATGGAGAGTTTAACCCCGTTGGAGAAGGATAATTGATTTTGAGGGACTTTATAATGTTTAGAATCTTTTGTTTCTTTAGTAACTTGTTATTTTTGGCCAAGTGTGATTCAACATTGATCTGCATGTATTAATAGCGTTTTAGTTTTGGCGAAACACTATACACAACCCGCCAATTAGCCAAACACTTTTTAAAACATTCATTAATATTTGATCGAGTGAATACATCAACAATTAAAAGTCAACTATAAAAGTTAGCACCAAACAGAATAGTTTTTTCATATCAACTCTTTATTGTACTAGGGATATCAACCATGATATTCACTAGGAAGACTACAAAAAAATTTGTGTCTATCCAAACATAGAGAGAGAGGATACATGGAAGAGGCCCGTACACTAGAGATGCAATGATCTGAATCTGGCCTCGAGAACTTGGGGGCAAGCCACAGGATTCGACCACCGCAACGTTCTCCACAGAGCCACCCTCTTAGCGGCGGCACTCAGCATCGTAGGATCAACCGGTGAGGCACTGGTATTACCGTCGGGAAACCGAAGTGGTGGTGAGAAGGGGGAAGTAGTTGAGATACCAAACTCTAGATTGGGCAACATAGGCGAATTAAGAGTGAGGGTCACTAATAATCTTTTGACCCCAGGCCTCATGTCTATTGTTGGGGGAGATGAGGAACTACCAATTCAAGATGGAATTAGCAATATGCAAATTCACTCAATCCAAATCAACTCTGTACAATCTGTCCCTGTGAGTTTTCTGAGGAGTCGGGAGAGGAGAGCTGAGCACTTTATTACTTTTTTAAGAAAAAAAATCTTGTTACAATGGCTTGATTTCATCATTGACTGAGTTCTCCAATCTTCCAATTTTTTAAAAGCATCATAACCGATAATTCAAACTGAATGACCTAGTTTTTGCTTTTAAATAATTCTACACCTGAAGAGTTTAAACCTGGCCAGCAGAAATGCAAGATATAAATGTACATTGACATACATAGGAATGCGCTGCTGAGAGATAAAGCTTATAGTTGGTTGACGAAACATTAGTGTTATATTAGATGACCTAAAATCGAGCAAAACAGACTCCAGAGAAGAAGTATAGTTCGTACTGCACCCCAAAAATCGACAATCGTGACTCGGGCCTTGATTGAGGAAAACTTGCGATTAGCGAATCTGGGGCAGCATAATCAGGCATTGAATGGGGATAGTTCAAGGGCAGGGAGTTCAACAGATGGGTTTCAAGTGACTCACCACCAGGAATTAACAGTCACATAGATGGAGGCCATTCAGTGGGCAGTGGATGAATTTATGCCCAGCTCATTATCTCTAACCCACCCGGAAAAGGAAAAGGACTCTACAAGGTGAGCTAGGAGTGGTAGCCTTTCCCAAAAGATCTAGAACCAATGTGGAAAATGAGGAAGAAGTTGTGAATGTGGTGGCAAAGTTTTCTGAAATGGACCAACTTTGGAATTGACCAAGGACAGACTGTAGTTGGAATGGCAAGATCATATGAGGTAGTTTTGGTCCATGTTACGGCCTCAATGGAAGAAGAAATCTGTGGTACTTCGGTGGTTGGTCCAGAATAACCACCAAGAGGTACATAAATCTACTCGGTTGGAACTGCAGAGGACTGTCGCACCCTCTTACAGTAAACATCTTAAACAATCTAATTAATCAGCATAATCCTAGTATTTTATTTCTTATTAAAACTAAATGTAATCGTAGCAAGCTTAATAGTTTGCTAGATAAGTCTTATTTTGGTAAGTGGGAAGTAGTAGATTCCGTTGAGGCTAGCAGAGGGTTATGTGTGGCCTGGACGCCAGATACTCAACTCGTGGTAGTAAAAAGCTGCCTGAATTTTGTTGCCTATAATATTACCTCGATTACGGGGCAGGAATGGAATTTAGTCTTACTATGGCCATCCTGATAGACCTCTTAGGAAACTAGTATGTGATGGGCTGAAAGGGGAAATTGCTGACTATACCAAACCAATGGTCATAGTCGGGGATTTCAATCAAGTATTGGGTGACAAAGATAAGAGCGGTGGCAGCCTCGTCACGCCAGAGGAATCAAAGGATCTGAGGGAACTCAAGCGACTACTACATGTCAAGGTAGAGAACCACGGCCAATGGATCACATGGTCGAATGGAAGAGCATCACCTGCAACAATTTTGGAACTGTTGGACAGAGGCATGGCAAATACGAGTTGGATGGAAATGTTCCTAAGATTTAGACTGACCAACCATGACATAATGAGATCAGATCATGGCCATGTAACCTTGGAAACACACTACCTCCGAACGAGGAAAAAAAATAAAAGGAGGCCAAGGTTCGAAAGCTTTTGGACGAGAATACCGAAAGCAAGAGAGGTAGTGAAGGAATGATGAGAAAGATTCAACGCCAAAGTAAATGCCCAACACAGTGCACCAAATCAGCCACCAACACCACCACCACCACCAGTGCTTTAGACAAATGTCGAAACTAGAAGACAAACTGGAGTCAACTATGCAAAGGCTGTAGAATTGAAGCAGAGAAAATTTGGGGGCCCTGGATAAGAGAATCAGAGACAAACGGCTTGAAATTGAGTGGAAGCAAAAAACTGGGGACTTCCAATCATCACACACATGTGCACACGAACTGGATGAGCTTCTTGCCATGCAAAATGACTACTTGAAGTAGAGAGCAAAAATTGATTGATTCCATGATGGGAATAAGAACTCGTGCTTCTTCAACAACTAGGTGAAGAAGAGAAAGAACATGAACATAATTCTAAAACTTAAAGACCCAAGTGGACTTTGGGTGACAGAACCAACTGCAATCCAGAAGTTGCTAGTAGAGCATATTAGCACAATATTTATCTAACAATCCATCATGCCAAGGGACGCCTTTGGCGGGTCTACTATAGAGGGTGTTTTATGCCTCATAAAGCCAAAGATCACGAACAACCAGAAGATAATACTGATGGCGAGAGTTTCAAATTAGGAGGTAAAAACTGCGGTATTCCAAATGGGGAAATGGAAGGTGCCAGGTCCAGACGGCATTCCATCGGGGTTCTACCAAGCTTACTGGGAAGAGATATGGAGTAATCTGATAGGAGCAGTACATGGGTTTTTTGCAGCACGAAAGATTCTGCTAGAATGGAATAAGACAAACATCGTCCTCAACCCTAAAGTGAAGGTATCAAAAACTTTCCTCTGAGTTTCGTCCAATTAGCTCGTGCAATGTAACGTATAAGATTATTGCAAAATTCTTGCTATTAGACTGGAATGCATAATGAGGTACCTTATTTCGGGAATCATGTCGCGTTTGTTAGCGGTTGGTTGATTGTAGAAAACTCCTTAATTGCGCATGATATGATAGAAGGCATTAGGAAGCGGAAAACTAGGGAAAATTTTCTGGCGGCAGTTAAGATAGACATGATCAAATCCTATGATAGGGTTTCCTGGAACTTCCTACGTACGACAATGGAATGGATGTGATTTCCAGCAATAGGGGTCAACTGGGTAATGAAGTGCGTTTCCACGGTCCCCTACTCTATAAGGGTGAATAGGGAATTCTCGGAGCCTTTCAAACTAATACGGGGACTCAGACAAGGGTGCCCGTTATCCCCTTTTCTTTTTATCCTATGTCAGGAGGCGTTCTCCTCAATGTTAGAGTCTGAGACCTTTCAGCGTGCGTGTAGTGACATCAAGTTATGAAAAACGGTATTCCATCTTATGTTCACAGATGATTGCATACTGTTCTTTGAAGTTTCACAGCCTCCAAGCTGGCTTCAATCATAAACCTATTTGCCGCCTACTCAGGCCAGCGAATAAACTTCAACATGTCATCTTTCATGGTTAGCCCAAATGCAGACACATTTACCACAAATCTTGTTAAGCTAACTTTCAACATCAGCCCAAATCTCTTGGAATCAAAGTATTTAGGGCACACCATGAATTTTGTGGGCTTCAAAGTTAAGATGTTCAAATGCCTACAACAAAAGATAATCTCGAAGACTACATGTTGGATGAATAGTAGCATACCTGTTATGGGGAGAATTTCCCTATGTAAGCATGTTCTTACCTCCCTGGCGCAGTACACGTTAGGTACCTTTCGAATCCCAGAAACTGTGACAAAAGGGATTGACAAACACATGACCAGATTTGTATGGGCTAGGATCCGGAGGGTGGAGGAATACACTGGAAGGCGTGGATCAAAGTATGTGAATCAAAATGGTGGGGAGGTCTGGGGATGCGCTCTACGGCACAGATGAATCAAGCAATGTTGGGGAAATAAGCCTGACCTCTAGCAATGAATAAATAATCCTTCTTCTCAAATCAAAGTTACTAGGAAAATACTTTCGAAATAAGGATTTTTTGGAAGCAAGACCAAAACAATATGACTCGTGGGGCTGGAGAGGGATACTGTGAGGAGCTGAGCTAATTAAACCACACTTGAAGTGGAAGATTGTGTCGGGACCGGAGGTTGACCTACATGCTAATTGGGTCCCAAACCAACCCAACCAGATTCCACCAGGGCGTACTCCCGCCACTCGGGTTTAAGGCCAGTGACCTCATCAACAACAAAAAGGAATGGTGGCTCCCACTCCTCAGGACCATTTTCCCAGAGGAGACAATCTCAGAAATTATGAAAATCCACATTCCAAGCCAAACCTTAGGATCCAGGGATTACATGGTATGGGACAAAGAACTTTTGGAAAAATACACAGTTAAGTTAGGCTACCATGTGGCAACGAAAAACAAGAGGCAGAGGTAACCGTCCACATCGGCAAGTGGGTAGGAAAGATCCAGATACACCAAATTATGGAAGCAATTGTGGCTAAGCTCTATCCTAGAAAATATCAAGTTTGCAATATGGAGAATGATACAAGGTGGTTGCCCAACAAACCCAAATAAGAAGGAAGAGGGGGATGAATGTGTCCACCATGTGCGGGTTATGCTTTCGTACCAGTGAGACAATCAAACACATGATCTTTGAGTGTGAATTCGCGAAACGGGTTTGGCGTGCTTCGAGATTAGGTTTAGATTTTGACAACACGCCCTTGACATCCCTAGCGGAACGGTTGGAGACTTGGTTCCAAATTGCCCCGGAACAAGAGGATAAAGATCTAGCATGCTTCGTCATATGGTCAATCTAATGTGTCAGATGTGCATCAACAGTTGATCAAAAACCTGCAACGATACAAGGAGCCCTGGAAATTGCAAACGAGCTTGTGGAATCGGAGCGGAAAGATAGACAGCGGACATCAGCTAGTAACCAACAACAACTCCAACACTCCAACCAACCCCGTCCCAGGACCAGCAACCCATTGAGGCAAACCATATCAAAGAACAGTGCAATGCGGGGGATATAAACTTGGTATGGTTAAGAAAAGGGATCGGAACAGAGACTCTCCGCCAACATGGCACTTTCATAAACACCGTTGCAGCATACTGTGTCAAAACAAACAAAGATACGGTTGCATGGTGCGCAATGGTGACTTGTACAACTTCAACATGGTAATGGACAATGAGGTTGCATGCCATGTCGGCAACCCAAGCTGAGCTAACGACAATCCTACATGCGATGAAACAAGCTACGAGAAATGACACATCTCAGGTGACCATCATCACATACTATGGAAATGCATGGACAAATATCAGGAGGTACCCTGACACCCCTCCGGATGTAAGACTTCTAGTCAGACAGATCCTGACATCATCAATAGGTTTTCAATGTTGTAGTATTGTTAAAGCCAATAGGCAGTTTGTTAACGATGCGCACCTGTTAGGTCAATCGGTGCAATGATGTAACACCCAAACACTGTTGTAATGAGAATTAGTAACACTGTTTGTAAAAAAAAAGAAAAAAAAAAGAGATGCTCTTAAGGGAAATTCTACAGTCCCGTGACTAAACGTTCAGTCAAATGATTTATGATCGTTAGATGAAATTTGAAAGGTAAGGATAAGTTCAAAATTTATTAAAAATAGGATTGAACTGTACAATTCTCCTGCTCTTAAACCTAAAATTATCAACGCAACTTTCGTTCATCGAAAATGTAAAATGCACGAACATTATACTGGGAAAGTGGCCCTTTTCACTTGATTCAGTGCCAAAAGTTACATTACACGATTGAAGTGGGAAGTAGCGAGAACAAACTACAGAGCTACTACTATAGCTAGCAGTAAAAAATAATAACTAAAAATTACAGGAACAAATTTGACCCTTCTTCCAAATAATCCTCTGTACTAATCCCAATCCCATCTTCATCATCCTCTCCATCATCATCCTTCACCAACTCCCTCTTCTCCTTCTCGCCGGCTTCTTCCCCAGACTTCGAAGCAGCGCCGCCTTCTCCATCCGGCACCAATTTGAAGGACCCGAATTTGGGGGTGACCTCTGGCGTCGACACGCCGAAGGAGAACTTGGGGTCGAAGCTAAAGGAGAAGCAATTCGAGGAATTCGAGAAGCATGCTGCTGAATTGTCCCCGCACTTGTCCAGAGCAGTCGGGCAGAGCCTTCTCCGCTTGGACTCCCTGGCGGTCTCCGGCGGGTAGTCGCCGTCTTCTTCTGGGTTCTCGTTCTTGGGCTCCGGCGGAGGATCGTTGTCGGCCGGCGGTGGGATGGGTGGGTCTTGGGTGGCGGAATGGGATTGGAGGGGTTTGGTATCGTCGTCGTCCATGGGGGGAGGGAGAGGTGGGAGTTGAGAAAGATGGGGAAGAGGGGGAGTGGGAGTTTATCAGTGGTGAGTCAGAGAGTGTCAGAGTCTCCTAAAGTTGCCTCCTGTGACTCGTTATGCCACCTGACCTTTTATTATTAGGGTGACCATATATGTAGATTTATAATTCCTATTTACATATCCTAATAATTATAATTTTACAAAAATAATTTTAATTAAATTACAATTATAGTTTAAACTTGATTCTTAAAGTTCAGTCATATTCAATATCAAAT
>JAAGWI010142980.1:0-12290 GCA_012274505.1 Galium porrigens var. tenue
TAATGCAATCAGCTATTCAAAACAGTTAATGTAATCAGCTATTCAAAACAGTTAACAGCTAATCCCAAACACCCCTACATTATGCAATTTTACTCTGATTCTACTATATAATTATGATATTAACACAGCCAGTTACTATCAACTTATCACCCACTCTATCCTCTGACTTCTGAGATTCGGCACGCATTCCAAAATATATCCTAGGTGCTCATGGCATGATCTCCGGGACCTCGGTGAACCCATTCATTTCATTTCCATGTCCTCGATTTCTGTTTGAATCGCAATATTTCCGTGTCCTTGTTTTCATCGATTGCTTCTCTTGAGCTCAACGACTCTGCTCCCGAGCTGTGATAAATAATTGTAGAAAATTTGAGCTGATTTCGAGTGACACACTGGCCGAACCGACAGGATGAACTTAGCTTCGAATTTCGCGATAGGCTCTTTTGATGGGAGATTGGCGTTTCAGCTGAAGACTTTTCGGAGGGGGATTCTGCGAGTTCGTTGCGACTCTGTGGTAAAATCTTTTAGTTGATTTCTTCTACATATTATGATATCTGTTTGCAATGAATTCAAAGTTGTAGGATAACATAGTTGAAGCTTTGAAACTAAACTATGATTTTGTGATTTGTTAGCAAGTACTTAATAATTAGTGGCCAATGAATTTGTACTAGTATAAATCTGTCCTTAAACGCAACATGTATCGTCTAACGTTTTTATGATTTTAGTTGTAAGTAGTTAGAGATATTAGCAGTTAAACATGTTTACTGAATAATGTGAAAAACATTTTGAGCGCCTTATGCAGGGAGAGAGGGACTCTGATTTTTTGTGAGAAAAAAATTATCATTTCTATACCTGAGAATGATGTTGCCACTTTGGGTGATGTAATTTGAGTTTTTATGCTTACTTTCTACAGACAAGGGAAAGGCAGACCAGAAAGTATGCACCTTTACTTGAAAGTCAGTCGCTGTCTGGAAATGGAGACTTGCCCTCTACTGATTGGAAAGTAGTACCTGACATTTGGAGGAGCTCTGCTGAAAGTTTTGGTGACCGTGTAGCTTTAGTGGATCCATATCATAACCCTCCTACCAACTTCACCTACAAGCAGGTCTATTTGTTTTACCTTTCTATGCTTATTTTGTTTACTTGTACGCAATGCTTTAGTATATTCTGACAATGTTATCTTTATAACTTATGTTGGACAAGAGAAAAGGAGAGCAGGGAAGAGTGGAAATTAATAACGATAAGAAAAGTATGTATATAAAAATAGTCTAGCTGGAGAGTTGAAATGAAGGAATTGAATTGCAAAATGAATACTGACATTTTTTGTAGAAAGACATGCTCAAATTTGCCTTTTCATTATTATTGTTACAATCTATTGGCTTCAAAATGCTCACCTATGGATTGCAGATAGATTGACTTTCTTGACATTTTAATGACCTCAATCTGATGGGGTTTCAACTTGCAGCTTGAGCAAGAAATCATAAATTTTTCCGAAGGCATTAGGACAATTGGAATAGAGCCTAGTCAAAAGCTGGCTCTCTTTGCTGATAATTCATGCCGGTGGCTTGTGGCAGATCAAGGTATCAAGATATGAACACCTAGCTGACAACCTGGAAACTGACTTGTTTTGTGCTTGCCTTAGAAAGTGAAAGATATGGTTTGATCAAGAGGCTATAAATACATTCTGTCTGTTACGATGTGGTGGTCAGACCAAATTCGGTGCACCTTTTGAAAGAAATCTTACGATGTTATACATGTTTGTTTATATTATAGGCACCTGTAATTATTTCTGTAGTCTTCTGATTACTCATGCTATCATGATTCAAGTTACTTTTTAGGTATTATGGCAACTGGAGCCATCAATGTTGTTAGAGGTTCAAGATCATCCGTTGATGAACTACTTCAGATTTATAACCATTCTGACAGGTTAGAGGAAATTTTTATTTTCGTTCAGCTATTCGATTAAGCTTAAGATTCTATTGCAATGAAGACAATGAATAATTCACATGTTTCTATTTGGTACAGCTTTAATTCATTTTTAATTTTTTTAAAACTTTGAAAGCAAATCCACCTACAATTGCATTAACTTTCAAATCCAGAATTCCTTAATCTGATACTTCTTTCGAGTAGCCACTAACAATTTTCGCAACTTAGTTATTTATACATACGGGTGGATCCAGAATATTCTTTCACGGGAGCTTATGTTCATAGATGACAGAATTTTAAGGACCGTGAGGGCAAAAATAAAAAATATATTCTTCTTTGATGAACATTATATAAGAAAAGAAAGGCATGTGACTTAATTCTTCTTTGAAGAGGACATAGTACATCTCAAGTAGATCATCAGGTTGTATAAGCATATTCTTTTTTGTCGTTATACAAATTGCTAAATTTGCGTCCCTTTATGTGCAGTGTTAACTGTTGATTTTTGTTTTCTTAGCACGCGTGTTGTTCTTATTGCTTATTTCTGTTTTATTCAGTGTTGCCCTTGTGGTGGACAATCCGGAAATGTATAATCGGATTATTGATGATTTTACTTCTCAAGCAACTATAAGTTTTGTTGTCCTGTTGTGGGGAGAAAAGTCAAAGCTCATGAGTCTAGTAGATGGAGTGCCAGTGTATTCTTACCAAGAGATCATAGATAAGGGCCATGCCAGTCGAACGTCGTTGCTTCATTCTCAAGATTCTAGTAAGTTAATCAACATTTGCTGCGATTCATATGAATATTATTGTTTGTATGCTGGGTTACGGTGCCACCATGACACAGGTGCTTCCTTTTAAGGAATTTCCACCATTTACTTTCATAATGTTAATGTACAATTATTGTATTATGACTTGCGAACCTAAGGACACCACTGTTAACATTATGAATCTGCTTAGTTTGGAAATAAGAGACCTCGTGGTGGTTATGGATCAGGTTATATATTAGTCCTTCATGGTAGTTATGAGATGTCAGATTCAAACCAGTTAACATGCCATTGTTTGCCCATGATCTATGGTTGTTACTTTTTACTAGTGCTAGCCTAATTTATATGCATGTTCTGGAATCAGAGGACTAACCAGCAAGCAGTCTAATATATCACAAGTACTGATAGTATTTGATAGATAACCTTTTCTTTTGCACAAACTGGGTGCCATATTGAATATATGGTGTTCCTGTACTTGATGGTTTTGTAGAAGTTGCAGGTCATTGCATAAGTGACTCCAATCTTTTTGTAATTTCAGGACAACAATATAGTTATGAAGCCATCAGCTCTGATGATGTAGCTACTCTTATTTATACTAGTGGAACCACCGGAAATCCAAAAGGAGTCATGCTTACGCATAAGAATCTGCTTCACCAGGTCTAAGAATTTCCCTCCTTTCTTGAATTTATATACATGATTTATATCTGGTATGGTATAGCTTATTTGTCCTCTTGCTTGTAGATTTTGAACTTAGGAGATATTGTTCCTGCTGTGCCTGGTGATAGATTCTTAAGCATGCTTCCACCATGGCATGTATACGAACGAAGCGCGGAGTACTTCATATTTACACATGGAGTTGAGCAAGTATATACAAACATTAAAAACTTAAAGGTACTCCACGCGAGTCTCTCCAAACTCCTTTCTGATGATAATCATTTTCTCAACTTCTTCTTAAATAGTTTGAGAAATTGAAACACGCTTATGTGGTTATTTGTCTGAGACTTTCTAAACAGTTCAGCTATTTTCATTATAGGACGATCTGCAGCGCTATCAACCTCATTATCTTATTTCTGTTCCTCTGGTTTATGAGACCCTCTACAGGTGATTTATACCATGATTGCCATCTGATTATTTATAACTAGTATGACATGATGCAAATCATGCAATATGTATGAGCAGTGCACAACATGGCAATCATTACACTGAGGGGGAATGGAAAACCTTTAGAACACATTTGAGAATGGGGTAGTGAAATGTAGAACATGTATTACTAGTTGATTCTATGTCATTGGATTCTATATGACGACAATAATTGTTCTTTTTTGCATTAGAGCTTCTTTAGTTTGTGAAAATATTTTGAGAATGAGTGGTTCTGTTTTTTTTTTTCTTTCTAGTGATGGGAATTGATCATAGAACTTAAATATACTATTCATTTGCTTTCCCTAGTTAACATCAATGAAAGTATCTAGTTGGAGTTGAGGCCTTCAACAAGGAGACTCTTATATGGAAATATTCATAGTATATTCATTTCTCAAATTTTCCTGGAACCTGGTGCTGTACTTTTATTTTCGTATAGATTTTTGATCATCACGACTGGATTGACGATTAATGCATAGTATCTGATTTTTGTATTGCTTTTTTCAGTTATTGGACTCTTAATGTTTCATCTTCAATGTTTGTTTCTCAGTGGAATACAGAAGCAGATTAGCTCAAGCTCCAGGGCTCGTAAGTTTGTTGCACTCCTTTTTTTAAAGATTAGCATGGCGTATATGGAGTTCAAGAGTATATATGAGGTGAATCTTCTGAGTCTTTCATATCCAAAAACTCTGATGCAGTGATGCTGATGTTTTGTTACTGTCAATTAGGATAATATTTGTTACTGGTTGGAGGATCTGTAAAAACTTGTTACTGGTTGAGGCTCTTTGCTAATAATTTTAATCTGCGATCAAAGATAATGTATAACATAAGAACTAGGAAGCTGGTCCAGGGAATTAACTTAGTTTTGACTTCTTTGGTCCTCCTCCTTTAGGCTAATGTGATGTTCTTTTCCACTTTCCAAGAGTGGTTGAACTCTGGCCAACTTCCTTCTTGAATAAGGTTTAATTGTTCTTAATTTTTAAAGAAGAGTTATAAAACCATCTCAAAGAATTTCCTTTATGTTATAGTTAGCGGATACCAACAATCTAGTCATGTTCCCTATGTCTCCTGACTTTTAAGCTCCTAGGTATTGGCCTTGTATATTATATTTTTGCTGATAACTAGATGGTGGTTTCATGGTCCGAGTGTTTCTGACTAGTAAGAGTGACCTAGACAAATCTCCCAGCTCTTTGATGAACCTGATATGGATTTTTTCTGTCCATCTTTTACTCTTTTGTTTATGCTCTCTTAATCTAATTAATGGATTTTCTTCATATATGAGGTCCTAACAATTGTATAGCTGGTTCATAAGAACTCGGTATCATGATCCAACATAGGCTCGAAATGTAAACTTCTTATCACTGCTGCATCGCATGTTTTACAGTAAACTAGTACCAAACTTTTTCCATCACATGTTCTTTCTATTATTTACTTTGACAGAAAAAAACTTTATGTTCTATTTCTGTTTCTGTTTCTGCAGGGAAAGTTTCTTACAAGATCTCCAGAACAGCCATCCTACATATTTGCCATGTTGGACTTGTTACGTGCAACCATCCTTGCTGCAATATTATGGCCACTACATGCGTTGGCTAGGAAAATTGTTTATAGTAAAATCAAAGCAGCTATTGGTATTTCAAAGGTTTTATGTTTCTTGTATTATGTTCAATTATGAATATGCTTTAGGTGATGAAGTCCTTACTAGAAAACTTCCATTGAACAACTTCAGGCAGGAATAAGTGGCGGAGGCAGTTTACCCTCTCACGTGGACAGATTTTTTGAGGTTATGCATGCACTTTCCATTTTTTACCCAGTTCAAGCCGAAATTTTCAGTTTTTGTAAAAGTTGGTATTGGTATTGATTCTTGTAGGCAATTGGGATTACAATTCAGAATGGGTATGGTTTAACAGAGTCGTCACCGGTCGTTGCTGCTCGACGTCTAAACTGCAACGTAAGAATATTTCTATATTAAATATGGATTTTTTTTGTTATTATAAACAATGAAGTCTCATTCATTCAACTTGCAATATTCCAGTAAATAGAAAATGTTGATCATTTTGAGTTTCTTTATAAGATTGTTGTGCCTGAGGTGTCAACTGTCAATTTATTATTTTGCTACCTATTAATATTGAATGCTCATATTTTCTACTTTCAACACATTAATAAAAATGTTAACATAATTCATCTTTAAATGTTCCATGCTTTTGTGCAACTATTCTTTTGCACTTAAATATGCAATAGTTGCTTAATATGTGGTATAGATTTCATTTCTTCATGCAGTATCGGTGGAGTAGGAAACACAAGTAACAAACAACTAGGGATAAATCATAAATGCATTTACCGCAGTATTTAGGTACCTGATTTAGATTTATGCATTATTGTATGATTTCCTGGATAAAATCCTCTTTAGAGGTGGACTGTGCTGCTACTATTTTTGATAATAGTAAAAAAGTAATGTAATATCAAGGATATGTAACTTGACCACGTCAAGGATTATGTTACTTTTTTTGAAGGTTATTGGCTCAGTTGGCCATCCCATCAAGCATACAGAAATAAAAGTTGTTGATGCCGAAACAAATGAAGATCTTCCTGCTGGTTTTAATGGAATTGTCAAAGTTAAAGGGCCACCAGTGATGAAGGGTTACTACAAGGTACAACTTTGTTGCATTTTATATCTGTAAGACACATGTTGAACAAAAGAAGTATGAAATGATTCAAGTCCTTGTTAATGAGAAATAAATTATAAAAACGCCTTTTGCATTGACTTTGCTGGCAAAGCCACTACTGCTGATTCTTTTTTTAAAAGGTATCTGATCTGATATGTAAGGGTTTGTAGGTGTTTTTCTCCCTTGAACTATATGTCTTTGCACATTTGTCTCTTAGTTCTTTTATGATCTTGTACTGCACGATCTGCACTTCTCTACCTTGGTTGCTTTACAATAAAATGATACGGATACTTATTGTACAATTATGTATAAGATGAAGGATAATGCCATTGCACCCTTTATTTCCCCTCCGCGGATGCCCTGTAAGTACCATTTTTTATTTTGTGATGAAATTTTCGACGCATCCTTTTGTTTTTTTGCCATTCCTCACCTCATATAGTTTTCCAAATTTTACGGAGTCTTAGGCCTTTTTTTCATAAACATTGGTGAGATTTTGTTCTCTGAGGGATTAGGTCCCCTCCTCTTTTGCTGACTACCCTAAAACTTTTATGTATAAAATTGTGGATGTAGGCTTTTCACGTTTGTTTGAGGACTATGATTATGAATTTGTAGAAAAATATACTTTGTTTCATTGACTGCTGATTTCTATGAAAATGAGAACTGGACCTCCAAACTAGCCTTTTTCGTGAGTACAATTTGCTATCCATTCAACGTAACATTGTGTCTAAGTGTACCTATAATATGATTTTTATGGTAGATTGCTGGTTGTTGACAGGTCATTCTTACTTCTCTGTATGAAATGAATGATAAATTATAAGACCACCTTTTGCTTGGCTACATAATATTTGTTTCCATATAAGACAGTATCTTGATGCTCTAATTTCACCTTTCTTTCTGTCCTTGTTTAACTCTCTTCATGCTCTTGTTGAATGTGTATGAATTTCTTATATTTATACAGTTGTATCTGTTACTAGAATTTAGTTGCAACAGAACAAGCCATAGATGAGCTTGGCTGGCTTAACACTGGCGATATTGGCTGGATAGCACCTAATCATTCTGTGGGTCGAAGTCGCCGTTGTGGGGGTGTTATAGTTCTCGATGGCCGTGCAAAGGATACCATAGTTCTTTCAACAGGTAACAATTGAGCTTTTTGCCACGGATACTATAGTTTGAATATTCAGTTTTGAACTGGTGTGTGCTGTGAAGAAGATTCAACCTGCCATAAAAGTTTCTCTTTGAAGGAGAATAAATTTCTGGAACCAAATGTTTGGAGAGCGATTCTGGTTAAACTCAAGTAATATTTTATATTGGAAATTTTAAAAACCCATAAAAGCTGAATGGAAGTGAGTTGGACAAGAACAAATAAGTCCCTGTGGACAAGGTTACACAAAAGTAAAACCCTGAAAAGTTTTGGTTTGACATTCAGTTCTCTTCATTAGAGTATTTTGGGTCGGGCTGACGTGGAAAATGTTGAATGGAATTACTGAAGTTCGAAGTGATTTAAATATGAGATGGAGCTTAATAACCCTAGATATTAGGGCAGTTTTTTCCTCTGATGAGAACATGAGTATGATGGTTTAATAAAACTGAAAATCATTATTTGAGTGCGGTGTTTCACTTTTATTGATTTTGTTTCTATATTTCTTGAATGGTTACATTTTATTTATATAATTTCTTAACTGATACGTCACATGAGAGACAGGTGAAAATGTTGAACCATCAGAAATTGAAGAAGCTGCGAGTAGGAGTAGTCTAATTCAACAAATTGTTGTCATTGGCCAGGTTGAATATCTTTCTCTACAATATTTTTCTCCAAATGCACTTTCTCATAGCATAATGTGTTACACATGGTGTGTAGGATCAACGGCGTCTTGGAGCTATCATTGTGCCAAACAAAGAAGAGGTTATCTTAGCTGCAAAGAATTTATCCATATTAGATTCCAATGCCACTGAAATCAGCAAGGAGAAGATGACTAGCTTGTTACATGATGAGCTAAGGAAATGGTATGACTGAGTTCTGTTTCTTTTATCAAGCCTCTACAGATGCACGGTATATTGTAAACATAAAAGAAATATACCAAGTAATTCGCCTGCTCTTGGTTAGATAGAATACCTAGTAGTAGGAAACAAAGTAAGGTGACACCAGTAGTCAATCTTACCACATCTAACCTGTTATTGTCAATGTTACCATTTCTTAAAAGCTAGCTGATCTTTATGTTTCACTTTTGCCTTTTCACAACTTGGTTTTGCATTGTCTTAGGACATCGGGGTGCTCGTTTCAAGTTGGACCAATCATCGTTGCTGATGAGTCATTCACGGTAAATTTTGTATCAGCTTAGTTGATTGACACTATTGAATTCTACTTGAACTAAAGAGGCTGGAACTGATGTATATGTTAGACTTTAGATGTATAGTTTGATAATGCACTCTAATTTTTGTTTTGTTTTCCAGATTGATGGCGGTCTGATGACTCCAACCATGAAAATCAAGCGTGATAAAGTCGTGGTTCAATACCAAGAACAGATACAGAATTTGTATAAGTAAGCACTTGAGAGGAGAGCAAAAAGAACAGGTTATCTCCCACTTCAATCACGATTATTTGTATTGTTTGCGATGTAAAGTTTGTATAGTTATTGGCAGAGACCTTTGGATTCGGTTGTAGATCCATCCGAAATAGCTATTAGAGGCTCGCATCACACTACTGATTGATATACTCATCTCTATCCAAAGAAATAAGATGGTGAATGAATGAATATCACGATTGAAGTTAGGATGTAACGAATATCTAAAGCATAGCATAATGAATATCTAAAGCATAGCATAATGAATATCTAAAGCATAGCATAATGAATATCCAAAGCTCGCTTGTACAAATAAATTTTGTATATGTACAAGTTCAATGTGATATATTGGTTTATTATGTAACAAACGTTATTTAAAAAAATTGTGGAGCTAAATTTCTGTGACTTGGTATATTTTTTTAATTCAATAATCACAACATTTCAAATACTATCAATTCAAAAAGATGTTTCCAATCAATGCCAATTTAACTCAGAGAGTCTGAAAGGAACGCACAAGGTTTGAATTTTGAAAATTGGAAAGGACCAGAAGTTGCTGTGATGGCTGCAAAAAGACAATAAACATTCCAAAAGGCGAAGAAGATTCAAATCAATTAAAATTTAGTGCAAATATTAAAAGAAAAAGTATCAATATTCCAATGGAAAAACCTTTAACCCGATCAGCTGAGTAACCGTTACTCAGTAACAAATAGGGATTTATCCAAAAAAAAGGAAGAAAAAAAAACGTACAGGGGGATTCGATTACATGATTTATAAGGGAAATTGAATAATTTCTTTTCCTTGATGCTGATAAATTCACATAATAGATAATTTATAATATGATAACTAATTTAACCATTTTTATACTGATTTGACGTCCATGGAAAGAAAAATACACAAATAATTTAGACAATTTTTGCTTGGCATGTATAAACGATCATACTCGTACATAAAATTTCAATCCCTCGAACTCAGGCCCCAACCCTTGAAAGACACGTTCACCATGCAGTTCTGTTTTGTATCAGTTGAGTTGTTGTTAGTTGGCAAAGTATTTATGAGAAATCGACTTGGAAACAAAAATCATAGAGATTAGGGAGCCGTGGTCCAAACATATCTGAGGTCCCGTGCGGATAAAAATTTTGGGCCCTTTTTATATCTAATATTTGAAATTTTTAATACATAATTTGATTCCACTAACTTAATTTGAAAATGGATTGTATAATTTTAGTTAGAATATTAATTAAATTAGCATATTTAAAAATATATTTTTTGGGTTCGATTAATTGAGAAATATTGATAAAGACGTAAAACTGCTTGAAACTAAAAATAATTAAAAATTATTTTATTTAACTATGCATATGAAACAAAAATATCATGCAAAAAGGCCAAAATCAACATAACCTAATAATAAAGAGCTTTTTTATTGTGAAAAATAAAGAGTTCAATAGTTGCGCACTTTTATTGACATGAAGATTCTAGTTGAAAAAAGGCACATGAAATAATTAGAAAAGCAATATGAACAGGTTGAGAACTCAATTGGACAATGATTCAAAAAATAGAGGGCACCGTTTTTTGGACCTTCCAACCATTTTGAATTAGAAGCTCTTTGCCTTTTCTGTTATTGTTGAAATAGAACCGATATTCATTGTCATGTGTTTCCTTATTCTTATTTATGAATTTACCACATGCAAAATTAGTAAAAGTTTTAAATATTTTTGGGCCCTTCCTAGCCATGGGCCCAGTGTTGTAGCCATGGTCTATGTAGCCTCCCGATGATCCTGCTGCATATCCACCGTCATACCTGACTCCTGCCGATGCTCCACCATATCCTCCAACATATCCAGAGCCTCCGGGGTATCTATATTGACTCGGATAATATCCAGGTGCCATTGACCCGGGGTGCATCGGGTACGAGCCATTGGAAACCCTAGGATGCTGTCCAAAGCCATAGGGAAACGAGGGGGGTACCATCGTTGAACTTACCCTCTATCTTGAGTCACCTTCCACGTTTATAACTACTCTCGGGGGAGCTGTCCCTCAAGGCTCGAAGTGGCCCGGCACGGGAGTCTCCCGGACGGGGACCGAGGTTGGCTCCGACACCGAGGTCCGGGGTGCCTCCGTTCCCGAGACCAGCACTTGGGATACCGCGGACCCTGAGGTTTGGCCCTTCTCCAACAACCACCGTCAGTACTCTTCTGCTTTAGCTTGCATAAATTCCATCATGTCTCAGCTCTCCGGGCTCTCCTATTGTTCTCCTGACTCCGCTGACTCTTCCCATCCTCGTTCGCGCCTTCGCTCATTTTGCAACTGCTGGAGGGTCGGATCAGCAGAGTTATCTTCCCGTTGCATGAGAGGGGCTGACGTGGTGGTTCTCACCTTCTTGGGTCTACCGGGTTTCCTCTTCATCTCAAATGTATGAACTACGAAAGAATGGGATAATCCGAAAGTTAGGTCCCACCAAGCGTGCCAACTTGATGCTGCCTCGGACGGTGCAAGCCTGCAAAACAAAGCCCCGGAGCTACCCGAAGGTAACTGCTCCGGCGTGATGATGATATGAGGGTATATGAGGAAAGGTATGGAAACTCAAGATGATGAGTACAAGAGAATGAATTACATACCTTTGCAACTGATTTGATTTGAGTATTTATAATGATGGATTGGCCAAGGGGCCAATCTGGTGGTGCTCTTGGACGGACCGCAAACTTGTACCCTTGGGGGACAGGGGGCACGTGAGTTGTACCTCCCTGTCCCCCGAGCCGGATATTGTAGCGCGTGATACCACAAAATGCCGAGGTAGCTGACGTCAACCTCGTACTTGCGGGTATCCGACCCGAGTTCCAGGGCCAAGCCCATGGCCCATATTTATGGGCCTGATTGCCCTATCTTCAAACTCTATGTGATTATGCTTTTGGTTAAGTGTGGTAGACTGATCTTAATAATTTGGGATTAAGTGTGCGATATTTCTGACTTATTGTTCTTGGAGATTTGTGATTTTGGTGCGAATCAGAATTTCAACTTTTTTTCTCAGATCTTGATCAAGTTCAGAAGCTGTATCTAAGTCCATAAATAATTTACAAACTCAGAACTCATAGACGGCGGTTCCAAAAATATCATCCATCGCTAGGGCCGATGGACGGCTCAGCTAATGGTTCAAAACCTGCCTTTATCTAACTGAAAAACCTCCGTGAACACCCTTGGTATGCACTAGAGTACTTGGCTACATTTTTGTTTAAATGATATATTTT